>CM075780.1:82710872-82993372 GCA_037974665.1 Ehretia macrophylla
TATATATTATAAATATCATATAGGGGTAATGTGAGATTTTTTTAAAAATATAGAGGGGTTTGTGATAATTTTGTAAACATAAAGGGAAAGTGTGATAGTTTCGTATAACACAGGGGGCAGAGTGATATTTACCCTATTTAATATAATATTGATAATTGGCTCTTGTGACTTTTTAAGGTATTCTCAATGGAGGTTCTAAAAATCAATTATTAAAGTTTTTAGAGATTCTATGGATAAAAAAAATAACATTAATAGGGGTTTGTAAATGTCAAATTCACATTTTTCTATCAAATTTGACATTATTCAATGTTTTTTAAACAAAAATAGAGTCGGTCTCCATTTTTTTTAACAAATTGTAAATGTCAAATCCACATTTTTCTATCAAATTTTACATCATTTACAGTTTTTTAAACAAAAATGGAGACCGGCTCTATTTTTGCTTAAAAAACGTGTATGATGGTAAAATTGGTGGACCCCATGTATATTTGAGTTTTACAAACCCTATTGGTGTTATTTTTTTTAATAGAATCTCTAAAAACCTCAATTATTGCATTTTAGAGACCAAAATTTGAGAGTTAGATATCCAAATTGTATTTTAGAACCTCTATTGAGGATAATCCTACATGAATAGATGAGTGACTTTGAGGTTGTATGATTAAAGACTCACTACCTTTTTTTCTTATTTTTTGATACTCGATCGTTTTCTTTTGTGATCGAGTAGCTTTTATACTGTCTAGGGCTCCATTTGTTTGCTGTAAAATAACTTGCTGATAGAAAATATTTTAGAGGAAAAATGTTTTATTAAAAAATATAATATTTTATGGTGTTTGGTTATCATTCTAAAAAATATTTTATGGTGTTTAATTGTGATACTGAAAATGTTTATTGATGTTTGACTATTTTTAACTTCACAGCAAAGACTAAATATTACAAAATATATGTTCAACTTCATAGCAATACTTCTTATTGAGCCGAACCAAATACATATGCTTCCTCCCTTTTTTTTTTCGTCTTGACAGATTACGTATGCTTCTTAGTTCAAAGCAAGAAAGACCGTAACAAAAAGTTTTTTGGCTCTAAACTTTAATTTATCTATTCGTCTTCACTCTAACTTTTTACATTAGAGGATACTGATGGAACTTGTTGAAAATATTACAACTTTATGGCAAAATGCATCAGATTTGGGATTTGGGATTGTTACTAATTTTTTTTTTTTTTTTTTATAGTAAATAGTACCATAGTCCTTTATAATTTACCTAAAGTGCACAACACCCCCTGTGCTTTTAAAAATATGCTGAAACCTCCTGTGGTTTAAAAAAATAGCACATGTGCCCCCCCTGTATTTTTTCTGTCAAATTTTTTAACAGAATATGCTAAAAAATGTAAATACCCTTCATTTTTTTTTTCTCCCTTTTTCTTTTGTTTATATATACCCGTGCATATTCAAGTTTCAATGCCCTAACCAATCGTTGTTAGCAAGAATTATCAAAACTCCAGCATAATATGTGATCTTATGTGTGAGAACCGCAAAATTTGAGATACTATCTAGGAAGATCTCCTTTTTATAAAGAAATTTGATCTAAAAAAAATCATATAACGCCTATAAAATCTATGAATAGTACTTAATGATAAATAGCTTAATTGTCAGAGCGTGTCTCACTAGATTGATTCTTTTTGTTTCTTGAATATAAGCTCGAATTCTGACCGGACCAACACCCAACAAAACTTTTACCTTGACGCATTGTTTGCATGTTTATTTGTCTTATGTAGCTCATCTGAGCGTACTTATTGCATTATACATGACTACTAGCTAGTGAAATAAAGCAATTGACCACAAATAAGTACTTATTTGGATTACCCTGTTGACAAATGAAATAAAGCAACAAGAAAATCTTCCGTTTTATAAGGTTAGATAAAAGTTGATTGTTAATATCTGAAAATATTAGAAAATAAAGAATAATATTTGGCACAAAATTGCAAACAAAATTTGGTAAACCCTTATAGATATTATATATTTTGACAAAAAGCTTTCATGACTATAAATGCAATTCTCTTCATTGTTACTTGCTAATATATAGCGATTCAACCATTATCTTTCAAGCTATGTCCTTCCTTTCTCTTCACTTACAAAACGAGCTGCTCGATACATCATCGAGGCTAACCCTTTGTATATACTTATTTGAGGTAGAGAGTAAGAAATTCTGCCATAGATATATATTTTATTCCAAGTGGTGATATTTAATTTAAGATATTCAACAAATATAATAGCTTATGATCATATTCAAAATGTCTAATGTACACAATGGCGTATACTTACTAGCTCTACTGCAGATTTGTCTAACTATGATACATGACCTCGCAACTTTGAATTAAAGCTTTTGGCTAGCAAAATACAAAGGATTTTGTCTTTCATTCTTATTCCTCCACAATCCATTGGTTTAACTCGAATATGCATGCCATATTTTTATCACTGTGAAATTAAATATGTTCAATGAAATATTTTCTATTTTCTCAACCATTTCACGATCTTTATTTAATCTTCCAGATCAATGACTTGCCAACATTTTTAAGTATATTTTTGGCGTGAATTAATATGGTATCTTTTTAAGTTTTTTTTTTTTTGGGTCAAATTTTAAGTATATTTTAGCATGTAGTAAAGAACAAGGTTGTTGGCCACGGCATTTCATCTAGTATATAAGGTAAACCTTTTGTTTTGTTATTTTAATGCACTTTGGCGATGTTATGGTTGAGCTGCACTTTAATTACTACAATAAAATATATACAATATTGATTATAGTGTATTGTGTTTATTAATTATTGTTAGTACTCCCTTATTCTTTAAATTGAATCTCATGATTCATTTGACAATAAAGTCTAATTGGCTCAAAAAATCAAACTATAAGCTTTAAGCAAGAGAAAGAATGAATATATATATATATATATGTGTGTGTGTGTGTGTGGTTAATTTACAGAAGATACAACAATTGATCACAACGATAGAATTCTTTTAATGAGAATTGTTATTTTATAAAGGTAAAATGGATTAATTGTCAGCATTTTTTATTTAGTTTAGCAAAATTGATAATAGGTTGCGTATTGATCTTACAAGGCACATAAACACTGTTTCAAAATGCAGTTTATTTATTAGCGTGCCTAATCAAGATTAGCTTACGTTTAGTGAAACTTTTTGAAAAACTAATGAAATATTACCGTCGATAATTGTTGATAATATAATGAGCTATTTTATGCACATAGGAATTATGTCGAGGTTAGCTACAATCACAGACGGTTGTTTGTGATTTTTTAATCTCTTTTGAGATAATGTAATCTAATATTACAAGCAATAGAATATTTCAACGGTTTAAGATGTAATATGCCGCAATCTAATAAATATTTGATATATATCATATTACTAGTATATAAAAAGTAATCAAAATTAAAAGCCAAATGTCTACTTAGAAACTCAAGATTCTTGTAATCTTTCAGCTGCTTGAAGAAACATTAATAAAACTATATTTGACCCAAAGATGTAATGACGAAAATTTTGTAGAATATTAGGACTTATGCATAAAGTGTATAAATATGTAATGTTGTTAGAAGTTTATTGATAATGTTTTTAATACAGTGATTCACAAAATTTTGCAAATAAGATGTCCAACATTTATTGAATTATGCATGTTTTATTTCTGTAATTATATGTGTGTTTGTGGTTATTATAACTTACACATCTATAAAAAATTGAGCTTTGTATAAAGATTATTTTTGAAAATGACAGGAAAGAAGATTAAACATACTATATATATATATATATATATATATTTTTTTTTTTTGGAAGAGAGCACAAGAAGATCCATTATCAAAAGAAGAATATTGATTGGCCTATTTAAGCAGGCCCGTGAGCTTTGTATATTATGTGAGGTAGAAATATGTATACTCATCTGCAGCGACATGGCCATCTCCAGAGTAAGCAAGAGAGACACTTTTCTAAGATCAAAGATCATATGAATGGGGGTCACCAAGATAATGTTTGACAATAAAAAATAATCCCGATAATGCGCGTGAGAGGACACGATAAACCAAACTATTGTATAAATATCATATGAATTATATATATGTATACATAGAAATATGTCTAAAGTTAAAATGAATATTTATAATTAAACTAAATTATTGTAACCCATTCTTTTAATTGATCCTACGTCTCTCTCTTATTATATAATAAAAAGAATAAACTCTGTTGATTGACTAGTGAATGAAAAATTATAACAGGTATAACAGATTGCTTTTTTATTTTTTTACCTTAAATGGCGTTACCTCAATAAATAATAAATAATAAATGCTATTTAAGGTAATAAAATGACGATGTTTTCCACTGCCTTGATATTTTCACCTAAATGCTCTTCTACGTCAGCTTATCGACCAACAAACCTAAAAAGCGTACACGACTTTATACCTAAATAAATAAATATTAAGATGATAAGTATTTTGCTTTGTATCTATTGCGTTGAAATTTTCACCTTCTCTTTCTTCATCTTTTTTTTTTTTCTCTCTGACACTGCCAAGGTAAGTTATTTATATATATAGTTTCTGTATCTTCAGATCCTTGAACCATCTTAAACTACTTAAAGGGTGTCTTTTATGATTAGCTTGAAAATTGCTTTTTTATTTTATATTATTTCATCTTATTGTACTGATTCATTAAATTAAATAATTATCATTGATTGCCTTGGGAATTTATTGTATTTTCTGCTATTGACAACCTTTGGAAGGCGGAAGCTGTTAAATTTACTAATAAATTGTTAGGTGAAAGAAACGTCACTATAATTCACCTGTAGTTTATTGTTTTAGAAATCACTTGGGAATTACATGTTATTATGTGGAACTGTTTTTGGTTGTTCAACTGATAATTGGTTTTAATAGGGTAGTCCACTGCACGCAACTCTTGCTACGCGTATAATCAGGAAAAAAAAAGGTAGAAGTGACTTTGGTTTATTATTCATTATTGTACACAACCTTAACTTGTTTTCTTACAAGTGACAATTTTCACAGCTCGAAAAACTTTATCATTGCAGCAAGGCTCCTTTGACATAAGTGCCTTTGAATAATATTGCTAATATACCTTGATTTAAGTGAGTAGCAAGTTATGAAGCGGCAATTTTAGTTTTGGGTGGTGAGGTTTTAATGTTAATGTGGCTTGCCGACATACAAATTTTTGAATGATAGAGCTGTATAGATTGCATCTTTAGCTCAAAGTTGGAGCGGTTTATGTTCTATATATATATGGCTCTGAAAAAGTACACTCAGGGATGTGATTAATGGATGCTTCACGATGTCATATACGATGTTTGATTGTCTGATTATTTATGTCTTCCACTATTCTCTTGTAATTCCTACTGCTGACAAATGATGTAGTCTTGGTAAGATTGTAGACCATAGAAGCGAGACATATTTCTTATTTTGCACTCCGGATGATGAACAGCCAGTGATTTTCAAACTTAGGCATGTGTATTTGCTGGTTGGCAACTATTTTACAGGCAGTCTTTGGCCTGGGGTTGGCCAGGCCACTGAGAACTCCTGGAAGAATATTTTGGTTTAAATTGCGGTCTCACACACTAGGCCTGCCGCCTTACCTTAACCAATTATCATAGATAGTCGGCACTTTTAGTCATAGGCTATCATCTTTGCTTTATCTGTTACATAATGCTTTTTTAGCCTTGATCATGGTTTAAATAGATTGATTTTGTTGGGCTTCTGGTGAACTAGCCCCTTACAAAGTAGTGTTTCAGCCTCGCGTGTTTGGATATGGTAAGGAAAAGAAGGAAAGGAAAGATATTGTTTTCTACTTTCTTTTATATCAGATCATTTCTTTCCTTTCCTTCTAATTATCGAAACAAGAAACAACATCACTGCAAGTTCTCTATCCCTTCAGTTCCTTGTTAGATAATCCTTCAATTTCCCTCCGAGTCAACCAAACACACTGTTAGTTTCTACATTCTATATTTGGTCATTTTTTTCTTTTAATTTTTTTGGGTGGAGGTGGTTATCATTTTAAAGAGGGTAAATTGATTTTCAGTGGAATTTGGCGCAGGCAAAGCAATAATGGAGCATGAAGAGACAGGATGCCAACCCTCTCCTGAGGCCCCTATCTTGTGCATAAACAATTGTGGCTTTTTTGGCAGCGCGGCAAATATGTATATGTGCTCAAAGTGTTACAAGGATATGATATTGAAACAAGAACAAGCTAAACTTGCTGCATCGTCCATCAACAACATTGTTAATGGTTCATCAAGTGGTTCCAAGAAGGAAGCTACTATTGCAGGCAATTTCAACGTGCAGTCTAATTCATTTGAAGTGAAGGACATATCTTTGCAATCATCAAATGCTTCAAGCCTTAGTAAGGTTGATGGGAAAAAAGGGAAGGAAGCTCGTAATCGTTGCAGCACTTGTAAGAAACGGGTTGGCCTAACCGGGTTTACATGCCGCTGTGGTAACCTTTTCTGTGGATCTCACCGCTACTCAGACAAACACGATTGCCCCATTGATTACCAAGCTGCTGCTCAAGATGTTATAGCCAAGTCCAACCCTGTTGTTAAGGGAGACAAGCTCGAGAAGATCTAGATAGGATGTGATAGAGCTCAATATGCTGAAATGTGGTATCTGAACTGGGCCCATATCATCTAAGATGTCTTGTTGCACCTTGGGGAATAGCAGTTAAACGACGCATGCCATGAAGAACTAGATCATCATCCTCACTGGCGAATATTCCTCGTGTCTGCGTTTTCTATACGTGATGCTCCATTCCTTGCCGTGTATCATTCTAGTTATTGGTGGCATATGTATCTGGTTTTTGCATTTTGAAATGGTGTATATGTGATTTGTAGATAATAGGGAAAACATCCATGGATAACGTGCTGGCAAGCTCTGTAAATTATGCTTCTAGATCTTGCTATCTTATCTTGGCTTGAAATTTCTCATGAATTAATAATAATCTTCTTTCTGCTCTTTAGGCATGTTTTTGCTTTTCAATGATATGGAAGGGAACTTGAAGGTTCAATTTGCCAAGAGCTGTCCAGAGTGATTGAAGTGTAATTAGCACTTATGGCTATGGCTGTACCAAGTATAAAACAATTGTGTAATAGCACTTACACAACGGTTATGGCTGTGCCAAGTAAA
The DNA here is from genome assembly GCA_037974665.1 of Ehretia macrophylla. Taxonomy (NCBI): domain Eukaryota; kingdom Viridiplantae; phylum Streptophyta; class Magnoliopsida; order Boraginales; family Ehretiaceae; genus Ehretia; species Ehretia macrophylla. Next base: position 82,718,046 of record CM075780.1, read on the forward strand.
ATAATTGTGCTTGGCTAAACAACTCTGCATAAGACCCAAGTTCTTGGATCATAAACCAAAATGCCAGCAGCAGAGATGCAAAGTTATGCCAATCTTAATAATCCAGAACAAATTTACAGATCTAAAGCAGTCATTCTCATAATTTCATGTTATTCAAAAGCAGAGTCTAAAGATGCATCAGAATGAAACATCACAGGCCAAAATTTTATTACAGCTAAGTTCTACAAAGGTTAAAGGAGGGATACAAGATCAACCTCCATAGCAACTCATCTCTAAAAGAGTTTGAAGTCTTGAAATGCCACCAGCGAAAAACTACGATGAAGGTGAAAGATTGAAACTAGATAGAGATGCCTCTGGATTCAGCTTCCAGATACTTGCACATCCTCTCCATAACCTCTCTACCCTTTGCGCTATTCTGTTGGAATCTCTCCACGCATCTCTGTTCTATCTTCTCTGCCATTGATGCCAGTGCAGACAAGGGCTTTATCCGTATGCTAGTTTCCTGTTGGCAAATTGTCCACTGATTTGGATTCTCTGGATGAGGGTCATACCTTATTTTCTCTTCCACTTCGATGAATTTCTCAAGACTGATATTGCGGGTGCTCAGCTGCATTGACCGAGTTTGGGCATCAACAACGGTTGACTCAACACAGTGGCAGATGTCCTGACCAATGATTTTGCGGATGAACCATGGTCCTGGAGCATGGATGGTGATGGCCCGAGTGGTGTAAAGCTTCCCTGAATTAGAGTCAAGCTTGTGGTTCAGAGTGTCAACCTCAAGAATATGGGATAATATTCGCTTATTCTCAGGATCAGCAAACTTGCGCCAAGAAGCAGAGGTCACTCTTTCCCATGGATGCTTGTAAACATGCTCTTGTGAGTAAGCCCTCACCATTTTTCTCGTTAATCAATTCTTTTCACCTGCATGAATAGGCAGCAAACACGTGTTCAGATATAATTTTCATATCTCAAGCACAAAATTCGTTAACTGCCTAATTTGACAAAGACAGGGAATCAAATAACATTTTGCTTACTCGACAAACAGCAAATCAAGTCCTGTTGTAACAGCACTACGATAATGTGTACTAAACTGCAATTTTGACTCCTTGTCGACACTAATTAAGAATTACATCAACTTCAATTAACCAAACCATTTAGTATCAATTAGATAACATGTTCAAAATCTCACACTTCCAAAATTTGCAAACTGAACTTATTGTTAAAAGTAAACATATCTATTGAGTGAGACCAACAAACACTCAAGACTACTTATCTGTTTTCCAATGCCCAAAGAATACGAAGCCCCCCACGGGAGGATCCACATTGTGGGTTGTGGGGGCTACGACCAACACTAAACTGACAAAATACTTAGAAATATCTTCAACTTTTTAGTTTGCAAAATTATGTAGCCCCTTAGCCCTACTAATTCTAACATCCAAAACCACTTAACCTCCACTGGGAAAACATCCTAAATCCAGACCCCAAAACGCCCTAAACAAACCGTTATGCCAATCTTAATAATCAACGAAGCTAAACCAACAAATGACCTTAAATACACAATTCTTGCTGCATCATTAATATACTTCCTTTGATTTTTCGAACAAGCAAAGCTTAAAGCGCTACCAGCAAACAAATTTATTTCACCGTATAAACACATCACCTGAACCCCAGCAAGTTTATCACAAACCCCCTATATACATATCACTCAAAAGTTGAAAACTAAACTTATTGTTAAAAGCAAATATATCCATGGCCTTACACTCACAGAGACTCAAGATCACTTATCCATTTTCCAATACCCAAAGAATAGGAAGCCCCCCAGGGGAGGATCCAGATTGCGGGTTGTGGGGGCTGCGACCAACACTTAACCGACAAAATACTTTGAAATATCTTTGTCTTTTTAGTTTGCAAAATCACTTAGCCCCATATACTAATTTTAGTATTCAAAACCACTTAACCTCCACTGGGAAAACATCCTAAATCCGCCTCCCTAAAGTGCCCAAAACAAGCCGTTAATCAAAGAAGCTAACCAACAAATGACCTAAAATACACAATTCTTGCTGCATCATTAATATACTTCCTTTCACTTTTTGAAAAAGCAAAGCAAAAAAGCTTAACCAGCAAAAATATTTATTTCATTGTATAAACGCATCAGCTCAAAGCCAGCAATTTTATTACAAAACCCCAATTTGCATACAGCTCTATCACATCAAATATATATATATATATATATATATATATTTCCTCATGCAAAAAAAATGAAAATTGAAACCCACCCCATATCATTATTTTACAAATTTATTAAAACCTACTATTTTGAACAACAATCCATCAATCTAACACATACACAGAGAGAGAGAGAGAGAAATACAAATAACATTAGTATACCACCGCCAAAATACAAGTAAAAAATGAAGGCATAAAAAATAGCTAAAATCCAAGATGGGTATTGGAGAAAACACAAATAAATCAATTCTATAACAACACAAAAGCAAATTTAGACGTTTTTTTTTTTTGTTCAAGAATGAAAAGCAGTCAAACATGCAAAGCGTATTATTATTATTCTACATACACAACAATTGATGTATTGAAAGATAAAGCTCGAGAGTATGAAATTGGATGAGATATATATAACGTATATATGTATGTAGATCAAGAGGGGGCCGTGGGTATAAAGGAATAAAATCAGAGATGGATGAAGAATACCTTTTCCGTTTGCAGAGGTTGAAAATGGCCCACAGATAGCTCACAGAAATGAAAGAGAGACGTAATACTCCTTTTATGAAAAGTGGGCTCAACTACAAGACTCGGCCAATTTTAATGGGCCAGGCTTTATTCAATAATTTTGGAAATAAATAAATAATTGTTTGAAAGTTTTCTATATATATCTATATACGAAAGATACCCCTGATTTATAAAGTTGAATATTGAAACACATATTTGTAATGTCAGCAATATACGGTTAGTGAGTAATTTATGAGTATTGTGGATTTAAATAGTAACTCGAATTAATTATTTTGAATCAATGTATTTGAGACCCTAATAACTATTACTTAAGTTTATAATATATACTAGTCTCGTTTGTGGAATAAATTTCTGTGCCTAGAACATGACAATTTTGAAGTTTATATTATTACCCAACATGAACAGAAATAAAAAGCTCTAAAAAATTCAATTACTTTTGATTTGTAAGATATAGAAACAAAAAGTATTCCATGACACCATGAAGATTAATCTTGATTTTTGTTTTTTAATGTTTGTGCATGGCTTGATACACTAATTGTTTTCGAAATTAAATTGAATGGTGCGATTAGAGTAGGTATCATCATTTTCATCCTCTTGTTTCATTTGTCCTTGTATACGTGCCCGATCTTATGATGTTATCCAAATTAAGATCACAGTACCTAGCTTTGGATAAATAGTCTTTAAAGTCTATGCCCAATTAACATGTTGTGATTCCATAGTTGTTTAGGCGTTTATCTCTTTCTTTTTCCATTCTTATCATCTTATAATATAGTTGTATATGTATGTGTATAACAATAAAAGTGGATAATTAAGTGATCAATTTCAGCATATGATATCTTGAATATTTTAAAATTCCGGTCATAATTATAAACTGAAAGGCTCTTTTGATTCAACTAGAGTGATCATGCTTTCCATTACTCCAAGAATAATATATACAAGTTTTCATTCAGGAAAAGAAATAATGCTTAATTTTTTCAACAATTATAGATGATGTTTAATTTTGGACAACTTGATTAGAGTACTAAGCCTTTTAATTTAAGACAGTTTGAACGTCAAAGTAACACCAAAAAACTGCGCGTGATCGAATACCGAGGTGCTCTCTGTCAGTTGTTAAAACGACGTGAGCCAAGTCGGATCTCGATTCAGAAAAATGAAAGACCCAAAAATTTAAATAGGAGGTTACAATTTCTCCATCTCATTTCATGTCCAACTAAAAATATTCAAGACCAAAGGAAAATTCAGATCTACCTCTGAATGTATACAATAATATAGAGAGGTTATATTTTAAAAGATGCAGATATTTTGGATCAAAGAACAAGGGTTTTAATTATAAAGTTTACCTTGTAAATTAAAGATTGCGTGAAATTGTCTTGTGAAGCTCAAAAGAAGCGACATCGCTATTAAATGCATTCACTTGCTTGGTCGAATTGAATGACATTATATATATTCAAAGGATTAATTGGTCCCATGATCAGTTAATTAATTAGTACTTAATAGATTGATAGCTAGCCATTACTACATATATATATATATATATTTTTTTGTTTTGTTTTTTGCATTGCTTTAATCAAGATAATGCCATGCACATGCCTTTACTTTTTCTTGTTTGATTAATTAGTATATATATCAGATATAATTCTTGTTCTGTTTCCTACTTATCAGATCCATAGTATATATGTATTTCTCGTATATATTCTTTTGTGTTTGCCGATGAACATGCAAATGGATATTGTAAGTTTTGAAGAATTATATTATAAATGTTAGAATTTTCTATTAATTATATACATATATATATATATATATATATGTTTTCGTTGATCTTCACGAACCCCACAGTAGCATTGATATCATCGATCAGCCACAGATTTGCAACCATGTTCTTGTGAATAATATATCTACTAATTATATTATTAGTTCCATGCATGTATAGAATTGCGAGAGTTTTGGAAGATATTTATTGTTCAACTCGCCATTGATCAATCATTCATTTTGATATATGAGGCTCCAACTCCATCCATGAAGATCTCACTGACGACCTGCATGCTTTCCTGCACGACATGCACAAGCAGCCAAATTCACATGATCAACCATATATATATGCATGCACTTTAGATTTTTTCATAAGCCTTCTTGGAATGGACCACCACTACCACCGCCATCTGCATTACTTATACACATACAATTAAAAATTAAGTGATGGTACGTTGTTAATTAAATATAAACTTATACTCATATATATATATATATATATATATATGAGTATAAGTTTATATTTAATTAACAACGTACCATCACTTAATTTTTAATTTTAAATATGAAGAATTGGTGTTTTCTTTCAGCATTATTAATCTTAAAATGTAGAGAAAAAGGTTCAAATATGTTTATGATATATAAGTTTATATATATATATGAGTATAAGTTTATATATATATTATATATATATGTATGTATATATATAATATGTAGATATTAATTACTTTCTTTTACAGATCTTGCTAACTAAACACAAATCACCTAAATGATATCCATTACTCTGGCCTAATCAAAAAAAAAAAAGTGCAAATCACCTAAATGATAATTGAAAATGAAATAAAAAAATTGAAGAAAATGATGAAGAAATGAAGAAAATGTTTAAAGAAGAAGTGGAAGGATTCGACGGAGGTGGGTTGTGTTTGTTGCATATACAATCCATAACACCACTAGCGAGAGATTAGGCAGAGCCACATAGGTGGGTTGTGTTGTTGGTGAAGATGAAGAAGAGAGAGTAAAAGAAAAAAGAGAAACGAAAAAGGTTAATTAAGGGTATTTTGGTCATCTAATATTTGTGTGAAGGCTTAATATACATCACCAAACGCATCTTTCGCGTGTGTACCACATTCTTAATTTTGACAAAAAATTGGACGGTAGGGGATATGGTGCAATATTCAGTGTAAGACAAGCGAGTATTTATGACTTTTAAAAATACAAAGTTTATTATGCAAATTTCATCTAATACCGGGGGTGCTATGCATTTTACTCCAATTTAAACCCCTATATTATGAATAGATAATAAAAGATAATAGATCAACATAATATATTATGGAGAATTGGTACAACAAATGTGTCATTTTGGCATGATGTTTGGTGGGAAAACTCTCATCTGAAAGACTATGCAGATCATAGGGGAACATCATCCATCAAAGTTAAGAATTTCATACTCAATAACAAATGGAATATTGTCCTTCTAAATTCAGTTCTTCCTGAAAATCATGTTCAAGAGATCCTTAAAATTCATATTGATCACAGTTCACAAGATAAGCCATTTTGGAGCCTCACTCAAGATGGTAACTTCTCTATTAATAGTGCTTGGAATGAGATCTGGCAAAAGAAGCCTTCCCAGCTTGCTTTATCCTATGATTGGTGTAGCTCGTTTCCCATCAAGATATCATTCTTCTTTTGGAGACTTGTCAATAATTGGCTTCTGACTGATAGCACACTGCAACAAAAAGGGTTTATTTTGGTTTCCAAGTACCAATGCTGCCAGAAGGTGGAATCAATTAGTCATTGCATCTTAGAAAGTTTAGCTGCACAGAAAGTTTGGACTCACTTCACATAAATCTTTAAAGTTAAAATTCCTTTATCTGCCTCCATTAAACATTGGTTCTCTTGTTGGCTTTTCTCTGGAGACTATACTTGCAAAGGGCATATTAGAACATTGATTCTTATTTTTATCTGCTGGTTTATTTGGAATGAAAGAAATGATGCTAAGCATAGAGGAATGGGATTCAATCCTGCTAGAATAATTTGGAGAATTAGCATAATGGTGGCGCAACTTTTTGCAGCAAACTTACTTGAAAATTGGTAATGGAAAGGTGATCTTGCTATTGCCGAGCTCTTTTATTTCTCATTCAAAAGTTAACAATCCTTTAAAACCCCTTGTGTTGTCTTATGGAAAAAACCTATGGAAAGGTACTATAAACTGAATGTGGATGGCAGTTTATTCAGGGATTTAGGGAAAGTTAGTAGAGGGGGAATTCTTAGAGATTACAAAGGTTCCTTTATCTAGGGTTTCTGTTTGCCACTGGAATGCATCTCTGCCTACAAAGATGAGATCATGGCCCTCATTGCTGGTTTAACAATCTGCAAAACCAGAAATATCAAAAAAAATTGGGTGGAAATGAATGCAAAAGGAGTTGTCCATGCTTTATAGAATAATAAATCTGGTAACTGGGATAATTCTTATGATATCTGTAAAGCCAACAGTTTACTCAAGGAATGTCAAGGCTTCATCTTGCACTTTTACAGGGAAGGAAATCAACCTGCTGACCTGCTTGCCAACCAAGGTGTTTTTGCTAAAACTTGCTGCATATTTGAAAATACAAATAATCAAAAACAATTAAGAGGTATGATAAGAATTGATAAACTTTAATTACCACATTTTAGATTCTAATTCTTTTGTTCATATGGTTAATATTACACATTATACTTTTGTATGGCTTATTGTTACTTTTTTCGAAATTTTATTAATACCAAAAAAAAGTTACAAAAACGAAGGGGGACATATAGCCTAACCTTCGTGGGAGGATGGGGGACTTACCTGTCCCATCATCCATCTACTCTAAAAGGAGTACAAATACTCATTTTTATAAAGACCTATAAAGAAATAAAATCTAGAAAACAAATTACAACCTAATCCTATATCAGACCCTAAAACAAGGAATCTAAGCTTATCTATCTTGATCATTCCTTGAAGCTCTTTGTGGTCTATTGCATCATCCAGTATAGTCGCACACAATGCTTTAGCTCCCAAATTAGCAAGATAGTCAGTCAGTTGATTACCTTTACGGAGGATGTGAGTTAGAGTCCCATTGCAAGCATTCAGATATCTTCTTGCTCTCCTTAGTTCCTCAGTAATATTATCCTATGAACCTTGTTTGTTCCTGCACACAAGTTAAACTGCACTTAAAGAATCCATTTCTGCCCAAACATTATAAAAGTCCAAATCCAAACACAATCTAAGACCATAATTAAGAGCAAGTAACTTAGCTTTTATAACAGTTTGAGTGGAGAAAGGAACAAAGAAACATCTAAGCAAGTTGCTTTTACTGTCTCGAATAATACCTCATCCTCCTGCTAGCTTTGATTGAACTTGAACACTTCCATCAACATTAAGCTTCACATAATTGGAAATAGGTTTCAGCCATCGAGCCACTTTAATTTCTTTTCTTTTCTTCCCAAAAATAGTACAATTGAAATGTTCGGAAATAGAGATATCACATTTCTATTGCTTCCTTTTAATGAGACCAGCTTGGTTTAGTTGGCACACAAGATTACACACTTTCCAAATAACTTTCTGCCCACACATCTTCATGTTTAAATGTTTAGAGGCATTTCTTGATTCCCAAAAAAATCAAATGATATATAAAGGAATCATGATTCTTACATGACCTTTACAAATGAAGTCTCCAGAAAATAACCAAGTAGAAAACTAGTGAGAAAATTCAGAGGAGTTAGGGATATTAACTTCAAACATATTAGCAAAGAACATCCAAACTTCTTTGGCAATCTTACCATTTAGAAGACAATGTGGTAATGATTCAATATCCTCACAACATTGGCATTTAAAGGCAATGTGCATAGATTTCTTTTGTAATCTTTCATCAGTCGGTAACCACTTCTTAATAGTCCTCTAGGCAAGCATAGAAATTTTTTAGAGTATTGATTTGTCCCAAATTTTCTCAAAAATTAATCTTCTAGCTCCTGCATTTCTGCAAACTTCCCAAGCTGTTTTAAGACTAAACTCCCCATTGTAAGTAAGAGACCACACTGGTGTATCAATTAAGTTAGAATCAAATTGAACACTTTTAATTTTTTCAACAAAATAACCGGGCAGAATGTCATATAATTTCTTACTGTGCCAATTCTCATTTTCAAAGAATTCATGAACTTGGTAGTCAGGATGGTTTTGATTAGGAAAGATATATTGGAGAGGTTTATTATCCATCCATATATCTTTCCAGAAACTTATTTTAAAGTTCACAATCCTCAGCAACTGCCTTCATACGTTTCTAGGTTTTAGAATCTTTGATTCTAATTTGAGCTTCCAGGGGATGCTTCCCCTTACAATAACAATTAGACATGTAAGTGGCCCATAAGCTTCTTAAACTCCTGAACTTCTACCAAAGCTTAAATGACATGGCTTTAATAATATTTGAAAAATGTCTAAAACCTAGGCCACCTTTCCCTTTAGGCTTACAAGCCTCATCCCAAGTACACCAATGGATTCTTCTAGCAGTGCTAATCGAACACCATAGAAATTTATTAAACAAACAGCCCAATTTAGTCCACACTTGTTTGGTAGGTTTCAAAACTTGAAGTAAATACATAAGCATAGAAGTAAGAGTGCTTTGAAGTAGAGCAATTTTACCTCCTGCAGAAAGTAACTTATTTTCCTAACTTGAAATTCTGTTTTTGATTTTTTGAAGAAGGTCTTCAAACATAATATTCTTCTTTCTTCCCTTATAAAGGGGCACACCCAAGTAAATAGTTGGCAGTTGTTGTCGTCTAAAACCAGTAACCTTAGCAATGATAGAAGCCCTTATGACAAGAGTATGAGAAGGCAAAAAGTAACCACTTTTAGAATGGTTAACTTTTAATCCTTAAAAAAATTCATAATTCTAGCAAGAGAATTTTTGCTACCATTGGAAAAAATAACAATGTCATCAGCAAATGCTAAATGAGAAACAATAGTAGAACAACCAGTGCTATATTTCATAGAAGGATATGATCTAAAGAGATGGGATAGTCCTCTAGACAAATATTCTACAACAATGATGAACAATGATGGAGATATTAGATCTCCTTACCTGAGGCCCTTTCCAGATTTGAAAAGGCCACAATTCTCCTCATTCACCAGCAAAGAAAACCAACAATTAGAGATATAATTCTTAATTTTAGAAATCCCGTGCATCATTAAATCCAAATGCTTCAAGCATAAAATAGATGAAGTTCCAGTTCAACCTATCATAGGCTTTCATCATGTCAAGTTTGAGAATAATATTACCTCCTCTGACTTTATGATCTAGCTTGTGGACTATCTCCTGAGCCAGCAAAATATTGTCCTCAATATGCCTTCCAGGTATAAAACCACTCTGTTGCTCAGAGATCAATTTCGGAAGTATTTTAGCTAATTTGCCATTCAAAATTTTTGTTAGAATTTTATGAAAGACATTGTATAAACTGATAGGTCTGAACTCAGTCCACTTTCTAGGAGCTGAAGTTTTAGGAATGATGGCAGTAGAGGTAGCCGTAACCCCCTTAGGGATCTCCGATCTATTAAAGAAATCCAGGATTGCTTCTTGCAAATCAGTAGCAATAATATCCCAACAATTCTAGTAAAAGACTGCTGAAAATCCATCAGGCCCTGCAACATTATTACCATCAATAGAGAAAGCCACATCTTTGATCTCATCCAACTTAGGAGGGTTGTTAAGCATATTGTTGTCTTCTTAAGATACTATCTTTTGAATGAAGCTGATAGTAGAGGGAGATTGGCTGTTAGAATCCTCTTTGAGAAGATTACTGAAAAAATGAATAGCATCCTCTTTGATTTCCTGAATCTGATCAATGGTATTACCATCATCTTTATCAATGCTCCATATATGATTTATAATCTACCTTTTTTTTTTACCATCATGTGAAAGAATTTTGTGTTCTTATCACCTTCCTTCAACCAATTAATACCATATTCCAGTAACTTTATTCAATAGCCAATCTATGATTTAAAAGTGCCTCAGTCTTTTTTAGACTTTCTCTATTGTTAGTGGAAGGATTAGCCATGAAAAGCTCTTCTTTATTTTTAACTTCGAACTTTGCCTCTTTAACAGCTTGAAAGATATCACCAAATTGGTTTTTATTCCAATCTTTAAGGGCAGCTTTAACTCTTTTTAGTTTAAGCTAGAATTTCCACATTCCCCTACTATACACATCTAGCTTCCAATTCTTTTCAACAATATGCTGAAAGTCCTGATGTTTAATCCAAGCATTTATGAATCTAAAAGAAGAAGGACCTTTAATATTTTTCTGAGCACAGGCTAATAATAAAGGGCAATGATCAGAGGTATCACTAGCTAGATGAGACACTTTAGTGACTTCAAATTTATCTACCTAGTCTTGATTAATACAAATCTATCTAATCTTTGCATCATGTTACCTTTTATCCAAGTGAATTGCTGACCCTCAAAGCCAGCATCCACAAGCCACAGTCTAATAGACAACCAACAAAATCTTCCATAGCACCCAAGTTAAGATCAACCTTTATTGTTACTTAAAAAAGAGGTTCTTGCTTGTGTTCCCCTTTCCCCTTAACAATACGTTTTTATGTTGCATTTATGTTATATCCTAATCTTTTGTCTAGACTCTTGTAAAAAGAAACAACGTTTTTTTTTTTTTAAAAGGAGGGGGACTTCCCTCTGCAATTTTATTAATTACCCAAATGAACGACTTTTTTTGTAAAAATGAACGACTTGTGTTCTTTTTAGATTAGCTGGACTTTTAAGATAGGTAAGTTCCCTAATCACCGTGGAGGTTTCGGCTTCTTGCCCCCCTCTACTTTTGTACATTCCTTTTGATATTAATAAAATACTCGGAGGGAAGAATCCCTCCTTTTACAAAAAAATAAAAAATAAAAAATGAAAAAAATAGATCAACTCTTCTACTCCAAAACAAATGATATGGCTCATTTGTTATGTGTACGTACACATTAATATAATGGTCCATATATACTTTCAGAATTTTTGAGTCTCAGCATTAGAAGTAGTCATACTTGATTCATACTTTTCATTCTCAAATTATATGTGTACTTTGACTTTTTTAGAACAAATTAAATTAATCTTTTACTCAAACAATTCTTCATATTGATTCACTCAATGAAAAATTCCACGAAGAAACTATACTACCACATGAAACATTTGTAGAGTAATAGAAATTAATCTAACTAAAAGTAAATTGACAATGTGAAATTTAACTATACAACACAGTGCTAGAAAATACAAAGTAACTGCGTGAAGGCCATTTCAATTTAACATCATGGGTTTGTTTTTATGAAAAAATTACGCACACTGCATAAATGCAACTCTTTCTTGAAACTTTTAGATAAGGTATTTACTTCAATATAGTATTAGAACCAAGTTACAAGAAGTACTTATGAACATGGGTCTTGATGACTGCTGCTACACATTTAAAACACTACAAAAAAAATTATTTTTGGCGACAACCAAAATTCGTCTCCATGCCGTTGCCAAAATGGTATTGGCGATGACTAGCGACAACGAGGAGATGAAAATTGACCGTCGCCAAAAGTATCATCGCCAATTTGTCGCCCCGTCGCCAATTCATCACCTTTGGCGACGGCATTTTAGTTTGTCGCCAAATTCGTCTCCGAATCGTCTCCCAAAAGTGTCGTCTCCATACCGTCACCAATAAAACGTCGTCTCCAAACTGTCTCCAAAAATAAATTGTCTCCTTTCCGTCTCCAAGCTGTCTCAAAAAACAAGCTATCTCTATTCCGTCTCCAAGCCGTCTCTAAAAATAAGTCGTCTCCATTCCGTCTCTAAACTGTCTCCAAACACAAGCCGTCTCCGAAAACAAACTGTCACCTAGCCGTCGCCAATTTTTAAATAAGTTTTTTTAAAAAAACTTTTTTTTTTAATTAGAATAACAAATTTAAATGGTAGAATTTACAAATATGAAATTCATATAAAAATAAATTAATTAAAGTTTGACAATCAAAATTCAATTTAAATTTAAAATTACAAACTGTTTTAATTACATATATGATTACAAAATATTTTAATTACATATATAATTACAAATTGACTACCCACAAATTTAACTTAACCCTATGCATTTGATTCTACTCTGAAACTATTCACGAGTTTTGAATCTCCAGAAGCTCTTGTCATTGATGAACTTTTGATAGCCTTTCAGATTAAAGTTTCACCTCCTGTTATTCTTCCTTTATCACTCAATATGACTGATCCTAAAGGAATATAACCATAAATAACAAAATAAAATTATAAGATAAATGCAATACACAACAAACCTTAAAGATAAGCTATGAAAATGGAGTTCTACTTACCTCAGTCCAAGGCTAAAGTGGTGAAATTCCTCAAATTCAACTTCCTAATTTTAGTAAGAGAGTTATCAGACCTCATTCGTTAATTCTCCATAAACACAATAAACAAACAAATCCTTTTGTTAATAGTAAGCAAACAATTCCTTTGATTATCATGTATAACTATTCCCAATTAGAATTAAGAATATTTAATCATTGGGTGAAACCTAGCCATGGATCAGACAAGTTTATAAAGATATTATTAGCTTATTAATACTCTTATGTAAAACACTATCTAAACTCACATTTTCCCAAGGTTTATTTGCACATTCCTAATCAATACTTCATTAAGCATATATAACGTAAAATGAATTCGCTATGCAATACCCAACTAAACTATAGACTACAATAGTTTTGCATAATGTAGAGTACACACTAATGCATAGGGGCACAATTACACACATTCACAGTAGACACACACACATGCACACAAAACTTGCTCCATTCTTACACTCCACATATGCGAAATCTGTACTTTTATTATGCTACCATTAATATAATACACCCCAAGTATACATAGATACCACATACACAACCGATTATAGTAGCCATGTACTTAGTTATTACATGCAATTCTTCAAACACCAAAGATGTCACATCATAATTTCACCATAGCCTGTTATTATACCATATACCCGTGACCAACCTTCTACCTTTAATTCATACAGCTTCATACTTTAACAATCATATCAGTCAATCAATTCATAACCCCAATTATAGTATGATCTTGCTGATTCTATTATGTGCTAATTCTAAGGAAACATAAATATGTCAAGCAATGCCAACATAACATCAGATACTTAACAAAAAAATCAATGAGAGATTTTCTAATGGGTTTAAAAAACATTGTACTATGTGCCATGAGCTCCTAAATGTTGCAACATTTGCAAAGAATAAAGAATTCGAGAAAAGCTAATAAGACTTTATGCTTTACATGATGACTATTGGATGTTGCAACTGATCTTTCAATATGTAGCATACATCATTCATGATTCATCTCGTGCATATACCATTAGTAAAAGAAACAAAAAAATACAATCTGGAATTCAATAATTTTACACTTCATAACATCCTCATATATCCATATACAACGACCTACACTTAATTTGTAGTATCCACTTTGAAACTCTCCAAAGTTAATAATTTTACACTTCATAACATTAATAATACAAATGTTAATAAATTGATACATTCAATTAATAAAACAAAATCACTTGTTGAAAATCCTTAAGGGCCTCTTTAAATTTTCCCATTGCCAAATACGCCGCACCTCGCATGTAATACCCCTACAAAAAAAAAAAAGAAAAAAAAAACAGAAAATAAAAAAAATAAAAAAAGAAGACCAATATATATCCTCCAAAAACACCTGCATCCAAAAAAACGAGAAAAATAAATTCCAAAAATAACATAAAATTAATTCCGAAAATAAAAATGAATAAATTCAAATATAAAACATAAAAAATTAGACATTAAAAAAACAAAATAAATAAATTCCCAAAATAAATACAAAATATCTATCTATCTATCTATCTATCTATCTATCTATCTATATATATATAACTACAAATATGTTATGAATATATAATGTATATATGTATAGATCTATGTATGTGGGGGTCACGGGGTGGGGGGCGCAATGGGGTGGGGGTGGGGACGGGGAATGGGGGGTGGGGGGCGCTATGGGGTGGGGGATAGGTGGGGGACGGGGAGTGGGGGAGCTGTGGGGTGGGGGGCTTTAATTTATTTTTTTGAATTGAGAATATGAGGGCAGATGCTGCTGCCCTCATAAAAAGTCGCCCAGCCTCAAACTGGGCCGTCGCCCTAGCCCAATGGGGAGACGAATCAGTCAAATTTTTTTTTGATTGTATTCTTTAATTGGAGACGGATCAGAGACGGCCTGGTCCGTCCCTAATTAAAGAATAGACTAAAACAAAATCTATTTTTTTATTCATTTTTTCCTAATTGGATACGGCTTGGTCCGTCTCTAAATTTGGAGATGGACATGGCCGTCTCAAACTGGTCCATCTCCAATTATAGAATAGAATCGATTTTTTTTCATTTTTTCCTAATTAGAGACGGCTTGGTCTGTCTCCAAATTTGGAGACTGCCTGGTCCATCTCCAATTATAGAATAGAATCGAAAAAAAAATTTCATTTTTTCCTAATTGGAGACGGCTTGGTCCGTCTCTAATTATAGAATAGAATCGAAAAATATATATATTTTTTATTCATTTTTTCCTAATTGGAGACGGCTTGGTCCGTCTCCAAATTTGGAGATGGACATAGCCTTCCAACTGGTCCATCTCCAATTATAGAATAGAATCGAAAAAAAATATATATTTTTTAATTCATTTTTTCCTAATTGGAGACGGCTTGGTCCGTCTCCAAATTTGGAGATGGACATAGCCGTCTCCAACTGGTCCATCTCCAATTATAGAATAGAATCGAAAAAAAATATACTTTTTTATTCATTTTTTCTTAATTGGAGTCGGCCTGGTCCGTCTCCAAATTATAGAAGAGAATCAAAAAAAAAATTATTATTTTTTAATTCATTTTTTCCTAATTGGAGACGGCCTGGTCCGTCTCCAAATTTGGAGACGGCCTGGTCCGTCTCTAATTATAGAATAGAATCGAAAAAAAAAATATTTTTTTATTCATTTTTTCCTAATTGGAGACAGCTTGGTCCGTCTCCAATTATAGAATATAATAGAAAAAAAAATTATTATTTTTATTCATTTTTTCCTAATTGGAGACGGCTTGGTCCGTCTCCAAATTTGGAGACGGCCGTCCGTCTCCAATTATAGAATAGAATCGAAAAAATAAATTATTTTTTTAATTCATTTTTTCCTAATTGAAGACGGACATAGCCGTCTCCAACTGGTCCGTCTCCAATTATAGAATAGAATCGAAAAAAAATTATTTTTTTATTCATTTTTTCCTAATTGGAGACGGCTTGGTCCGTCTCCAATTATAGAATAGAATCGAAAAAAAATTTATTTTTTAATTCATTTTTTCCTAATTGGAGACAGCTTGGTCCGTCTCCAATTATAGAATAGAATCGAAAAAAAAATTATTTTTTATTCATTTTTTTCTAATTGGAGATGGCTTGGCCCGTCTCCAAATTTGGAGACGAACATGGCCGTTTCCAACTGGTCCGTCTCTAATTATATAATAGAATCGAAAAAAAAATTATTATTTTTATTCATTTTTTCCTAATTGGAGGTGGCTTGGTCCGTCTCCAAATTTGGAGACGGACATGGTCGTCTCCAATTATAGAATAGAATCTATTTTTTTTTTTATTCATTTTTTCCTAATTGGAGACGGCCTAGTCCGTCTCCAATAAGGATAAATATATATATATATATATATATATATAAAATTTATTTTTTTAAAGTTTTGTTCTTAGCATATATTTTATTGAGGAATAAAATCAAGTACTATAAAATATATTAAATTAAAAAAAATTATTAAAATACTTTAAACTAATTTTATTTTAATTAAAAGTGCCTTTTCAATTATATAAATTTTTTAAAAGATTTATCAAAATATAAATCTTAACTCATATTAATTGAAATAATTAATGTAATTAAATAAATACATGAATAAATGGAGACGACATAGATAAGTCGTCTTCATGTCATTACTAATTGGAGACGGTTTAGAGACAGAATAAAGACGACATAGCTAAGCCGTCTCCAAGTAGTCGCCAACTGGTTATATTAAGAGATGGAATCTAAACCGTCGTCATTCCGTCTCCTTTTGGAGACGGAATGATGACGACTTATGTACATCGTCACCATTCCTTCTCTAATTTGTCACAATTCTTGGCTACAACAATTTTCGTCTCATTTCTGTCGCTAATTTGGAGACGGAATGGCAACAGACTGTTGCAAAATACAGTTTTTCTTGTAGTGAAAGAAATAATTCATGAGTCAGGTTTAGTACGGATTTTTCCTGAAATTATAAGTATTTAATTGTAAAAAAGTATAAGCTATTAAAAAATAAATTGTATAAAGTTTGTTTTTGCTAAATTAGCAAGAAAGGATATCATTAAAATGAAAGTTGGATCGGAGTACAATTTTACAAATGGTAATTGGACCAAAGGGCCTAATTAACAGGGCAACCTAAGCAAGAAGATCATCATTAATTTGCCAATTTTCCCAAACATTCCTATTGAGTGTAGTGTCTTAAAATAATTAACCTAATTCTACCAAATTATATAAGCACATTCTAGTTTCTACATAATTACAAATATTGCAAAAGAATTGTTCTTAGTAAGAAAATCCATGGAGACAATCCCATTCTCTCCAAACACAGCAAATGAAAGCGCAAAAGAGAAATTGAACAGTACATGCTTTGATGTTGAATGGGCCAACCTTTAGGATGCTTTCTTCTTTCACATCCAAAATGACAAAATACATTGTGTCAATGCATAAAGTCCCAAATTAAGAAGTCTATATCGAGTGGAGAACTGGTCTAAGAACAAATAAGAGTTAAATAGATATTAGGAAAAACAAATCTATCACTAGGTGAATACGGTTGAAAAAAGTATTGCTTGATATTACTTTTTTACTTTTTATTTATATGATAAAAAATTATGTATTAAATATCAAACCTATCATATAATTAATAAAAATTTTATTATATAAAGAAAGGTGATAATATGATATACAATGATACTTGTTTGAATATCTTGAAACACTTTAAATCATTCAATTTTTTGTTGCCTTTCCTTTTGAGTCTTACATTAGAATGCATTAGTATATGGAAGATCCAGATCCAAGTTACATTCTTTAATTGGTTAATTGTTTTGATTTTGAAAGAATCTATTCTTTCGTAGGAATTCTTCGATATTAGCAGCCTCACACAGAGCCCGACCTTGTTGTCCCAAGAAAACAACCCTAACCGGCTAACCCTAACCCTAGCCTTAAAATATGTAAACATTAAGGTATCGCACAAGCAAATACTTACTATATATATAAATATATATATATATATGTACGTAGTGGATTCCAGAAATACTACTATAGCCACTATAAATATAATACATACATATGCTCCATTTCGAGGCGACACGAGCACTTTCCCGGCGTTCACTTCCACCATCACCACCTCTTGGAAACTTGAATACTTTCCTCTGGATCGATTATCGTGTAGTCCTCTTCCAAGAATGCCCTCCTTTGTCCACCTCAAATTACAACAAATGCCCCCTTTCTAGCTCTTCTCCACTTTCAACAAAGACTACTATATGGAAGCACTACTCAAATATGCCATGTTAATGGACTATATTCACGGGATAGTAGAATTGCAGTACTCATGATTCGAAAAATGAAATTATTAAAGAGTGAATTAAAGTTGTATATTTTTAAATTATGTATATTTTTAAGTTAAAAAATTAAATTTATCCCCTAAAAAAATTATACATAATGAATGTTAAATTGTTTATTTTTAAACCGACTCAAGAAAAGAAGTAGTTGGCCCCTAGCCATGTTCCCAGTAGTTAGTAGCAGCAATCCATATATTCATGGTAATCACAGTCATGCGCCATAAATGAACAACCAGGAATTAAGTGGTGACCATAAATGTGAAAATTGTTGATCCACATGATGATGACAATTATATATGCTAGTTACTGTGAACTAAGCATGCATGCTGGTTGGCTCTTGAATCCATTAAGGATTATTGGTGAACATTTTGACTTGGTTATGTTATGACAACACATGAATCAGTGAAACTTGTTGACAAGATGTCTTCGTCTACAAAGATTTTGTCTGTATCATGCATGCCAGCCATGGGTCTGATCACTAGTAGAGCAGCCTACCAGCAATCTCCTTCTAATAAATGGATGTGATCATCTAATCTGACATACATGCCTAACCCTTTAACATGACAAGCAGTACAAAATGAAGCACTTGGATTTTGAACGACAATTGAAGAGTAAGTTCAAAAAAAGGCCAGGAATCTTGTGGATGGAAGCATTTCTATACCAATGAAATGTATGAAAAAAGTAGATAAACCAACACACAACACTTTTTTTTTTTTTTTTTCTTTTAGAAATGAGAATATCATTCTTTAAATATATTCACATTAAAATCCAAATTTTAAGACATATGATCCTCTAAAAGAAGTATTGTCCAAATTAAATAAGCACGTGACCCACCAAAAATAACCCCCAAAAAAAGTCTCTTAAGTAATTCAAAATCATTCTTAACAACACTCGGAGAAGTTTTACCACTAAACTAACTTCTTGTATTTAATTAAACACACAGATCACATTACTAGCTAGTTGTTCTGCATGCCCTAACATCATTGTTTCAACAGACTTAGAAACGTAACTGGAAACCATATTATACGTCAAAGGGGCGGGGGGTTAATTAGATACATAAAAATTGATGTTTATTTATGCAGTAATAAATAGTGATAGATTAATGGGTGAATCTGGTCAATATATTCCCTTTTGGAAATTTTGTCTCTTGGCGACAAGCATGCAAACCGCGAAGCGGATAATCAGCGGCTTAAAACACTTGATAATCACTGACACGTGTCAGTCACATTCTTTTGGCGGTGTAAGATGTTTACCTAAATGGCTTGTTTACCGAAAACACCCCCATTCCCCTCTCTCTCTTCACCAACTTTCCATATACCTCCTCCACATTTCCCAAGACTATACATACACTACAATGGTCAATGAATAGTCTATACATTTAGAGAGAGAAACTAAGAGAGAGAACAGAGTCTTCTTCTTCTCTGCTGCTGCTGCTGCTGCTGCTGCTAAAAGTCAGTTTTTATATTCTCTACTAAGTAAGTTCATCTCTTACTTCTGCAACACTTCATTTTTTGTTTTTCAAGACCTATTAACGGTATAAAAAATTCCATAAGAGTTTTATATGATTCATGTCAGAGGAGTTTTGACCTTGGATATATATACATTATGTATATTTCCACTTTGTTTCTTATTTTATTACATTTTTTTTTTATTTAGTTGCTTGGCTAGCTAGGGTTTAAGAAATTGTTTTGGAGGGTTTTGATATGGAAAATGTTGAAGGAAGCGATGGACATGGGTACTGCTTCCTTATATAATAGCACTTTATTCAACAAAACTTATATATGTGTATATATGTATGTGTATACGTGTGTGTCAGTGTGTGGCAGTGTGTGTGTGTATATATATGTACGTGCATACACGTTTATTAAAAAGAATATGGCGGGAAATGTGTGACTGCAGCAGTGTTGGGGTGATTATCGATCGATCTCTCCATTTTTTCTTCCATGGAAAAGGTTCTCTGCTCTATGCTTTCCTTTTTTGTTTTTCAGAGGAAGCACACGAGTATATATATATATATATATATATGACATTCTCAACTTGTAATAAAAATCATGTCACGTTTTACTCTTCTGCCATTCAATTAATCAGAGTGATTATAGAAATATGTTACATATATCTAAGTCAAAAATTCTTTTATCTTTTCTCTTTTGACTTATTCTTTTCTTTTCACACATACTATATACACATCCAAGAGTGGAGCAATAACGTGCATATCTTAGAGCTGGAACATATGACTATGATTAATATATTGAATGGTGGTCTTTGTGTTTTGTTAGAATGCGATAAAAGAGGTGAAATATCTGTAACAATACAATAATTATTGTATATAATCTTAGGATTGTATTTGTATTCATAGTTTAATTCGGTTGTAATTTTTGACAAGACCTCCCTTCTTCCAAATAAAATAAAAAAATAACATGCATCTATTAGAAGTATTTATTTTCTATTTTATTTATGAGTACATCTAGATGCGCACACGTCTATGGACGAGCAGCATGCAGCTTCACGGTTTCCCCAGTTATTTATGGAGAAATACTAGATATAACATATATATATATATATGTGTATATATTTCTTTTTTTGCATACAAACTAAATATATATGTAGAAGCTGGTAATAAATGAGTAATAAAAAAAAATAGCGATATCTAATCATTCTTTTGTTATCATTTACCTTTTTCGGTGTTAAGTGGTATCATTTCCTATACTGCACATTAAGACCTCCTGATTACTAATAGCTTTGTTGATTCGTTATTTACATACATTTATACAAGACCATAGCCAGGCACGCATTCGAAGGGGTAGAGCGTGGTATAAATGTCAAGTCGATAAAAGAGTGACATATAACTATGTTGTTAGTTGTGTACGTAAATTAATGGGTGATCCACTTGTACAACTAATTTCTCTTTTGAAAAAAATATGTATTTTTAAATTATTATTATTTATTTAAAAATTAATTAATTTTCACTAAAAAATTATTTATATAAAAAAAATTAAATTATGTGCTTTTAAGCGTCACATCATTCATTCTGAACATATTTCCGGATCCGTTGCTTGAAGTAAATGGAATGAATATTTAGGAGATTAATGGATGAAAATGGTGTTTGAAATAACATGGAGTGGGGGGGCTTTGAGTAGTGGAGGACAGAAGGCACAGAAACTAAAGAATTACTGGCACCAAGCATATATCAATAGTTTTTAACCTTTTGACGATTGCGATTTCCAATTAGACGGTCAACAAATTTCTTCTTTGGAAAACACAACAAAATCGTTCAATCTCTCTTAACCTCATTCAAACCATTTCTTTATTCAAATGGCCTTGCTGTTATTTCGACATAGAGTAATTCTTACTCCTTCATATATAGTACTTTTATTATTTAAAATATGTCGGATATCTCATTAAAATAAAATATATTGCATCTTTGTACAGATACATTTAATTTTAATCACATCAAGGGGGGTACTCGATCCGGGATGAGCACACTGGTTTTATTTTTTGTTTTTAATTTTTTTTTTTATATCAATGCATATTTGGAGAGACTTCCTTTTCTAATTAAGATTGGTTTTGATATTTTGACGATCTTGTAGTAGCATGCATTGATATAGAATTGAATAATGATATATGTATGTCACTGTTTAAGTGTCATCCGTGGTGGAGCTATTGATGAGTCAGCGGGGGTTAATAGCCCTCACTAACATCAAAAGTGAAGTCATCAAAATTTGAGTTAGGATTGTATTTTTTGAAATCATATATATTTTTAATATATTTTTAGGTTGAAAAATTAATTTAATCTGTACTAAAAAAATTTATCCATGTATAGTACTAAATTATGTACTTTTAGACCCCATTGAATAATAATCCTAATCACACATTTCTAATTTTCTAGGTGGCTAAATCACAACATTTATTTATTTTCAAATAAATATATCTCATTTACATAGGACACTTGTAATGTACAAAATTACATAAGATATATACTATCTAAGAATTAAAGTAATACAACTTGAGTGATACATATCTTCAATATAATATTGTCTAATTAAAATTATAGTATATAAATGCTTTTATACCATCAAATAGTGTTCATATGTCGATTTATATAGGATACTAACGAGTGCAATTTTGAGATAGGAAGGTAACTTTACGTGGAGTCTCAATTTTAAGTCCAAGAGATGTATGATTTGCATCGTGTGGGAATGCTGGGCTTTGGGGTGTCATTTATTACACAGAACGAGGAAGAGAGTTCCAATAAACCAAGTGGGGTTTGAGGGTTGGAGTTGGAGGTGGAGGTGGGGTAGGGTGGGTGTAGGGGGGGGGGGTGGGGGTGGGGGTTAGGGTGGTGGGATTGGATTCTTCCAGTTGGATTTGTTGGTTTGTCTTACTACAAATTAATTAGACTGATGAGGACCACCAGCTTTTTGAATTGTAATCACTAATCTCACATACACTCGTGGCCTTAATTTGTCATATTATATGGTATGTGAAAACATGCAAACTTGTATTAATTTATTAATATTATGACTAGTTTCAAGGGTTTGAACTTGGTGATCTGTGCCAGAGACCATCAAATATGGAAGAGAGATATATTTTTATTTAAATACCTCTCTAATCTTCCACATTTTTTTTTCTCTTTTTCCTCTCTTCTCTTCTCTCCCCTCTTGCTTTATTTCTTTGTTCAGCTAACATAAAAAGTTACAAGTAATTAAAGGGAAAGAGAGAGAGAGCAATATTACTGCTAATGACTCATGATCTTCTGAGTCTAGCACAACTTTAGCCCTCAACACTAGGGTAAGCTTATATATATCATTTCCATCATTTAACATCATTGTGATTGTGAGACAAGAGAACCAAATG
This sequence comes from Ehretia macrophylla, assembly GCA_037974665.1. NCBI lineage: Eukaryota > Viridiplantae > Streptophyta > Magnoliopsida > Boraginales > Ehretiaceae > Ehretia > Ehretia macrophylla. The sequence continues at coordinate 82,741,123 of CM075780.1, forward strand.
ACGGACGCAATATTTTTCATCATCTTCTATCTGATGAAAGCTCCGTGTATACTTTTATGTGAGGGAGCTAATAATGTATGCATCATTATCATTAATTCTCCTTGTTGTTTTGCCATGTGCAGGATAGGAATTGATTGACTGATACAACACGAACAGTTTTGGAAAGATTTGTAATAATATCATGGGTTCTATGAATTCAAACAACTGGCTCTCATTTCCACTTTCTCCAACTCATCAATCTTCCTTGCCTGCACATCTGCAAACTGCTGATCAGTCTCATCATCATTTCTCATTAGGGTTAGTGAATGATGGTATTGATAATCCATTTCAGAACCAAGGTAAGCCCTTCATTAATTAATGCATACTTGTGTAATATATATTTAAGTACTGTCCGTTTAACATTTATACAACGATAATAATTATTTTTAGTTGCAGACCAATGGAATATGATAAACACTCAAAGCAGCAGTGAAGTTCCAAAGGTGGCAGATTTTCTTGGCGTCAGCAAATCTGATCATCAAATTAATCACTCAGAAATAGTATCTTATAATGAGATCCAAACGACGACGAATGATTCAGATCACCATTACCTTTTCTCCAACAACACTAGTAGTAGTAGGAGTAGTCTGGTCCCAGTGCAAAATACCTTGACAGTTTCTGCTGCTGCTGCTTCTGCAGCTGCAGCAGACAACTTTGACCTTCAAGAAAATTCAAGTAACAGCGGCATGCAGTCATTGACATTGTCCATGGGAAGTGGCAAGGGTTCAACATGCGACATTAGTGCCACTGCTAGTGCTGATAACAGTAATACAAGTATTGTTGAAGCTGCCCCACGAAGAACTTTGGACACCTTTGGCCAAAGAACATCCATATACCGAGGTGTCACTAGGTAACTAGGCTAGTACGTCACACTTCTTCTCTGGGAAAGAAGTTCACGACTCATATGCGACTCATATGCCTTCGAGAAATTAAGTACATAATTAACTAAATATATAAACAATCTAATGAATCTGTTTTTTTTTAAAAAAAAAAATTAAATGCAGGCATAGATGGACAGGAAGGTATGAAGCCCATCTATGGGATAATAGTTGTAGAAGGGAAGGGCAGTCCAGAAAAGGTCGTCAAGGTAATGTTTATATATAACATTTCCTCGATCGAAGCCTTCTCTATTTTGGTTAAAAGTAATAATTATCTTAGTTTTTTGCTGACTCTATTTTTCTTGTGGTCTTGGATCATGGTTCATGGGGCTGAAGTGTATTTGGGTAAGTGAACGATCTGTAAAACTTGCATTAATTATACACTACTTTTTCTTATAGTAGTTAAACACAAATATATATTAATTTCAAAGCATTGATTTCTTTTTTTCCTTTTTTAACATGAGCAGGTGGTTATGATAAAGAAGAGAAAGCAGCTAGGGCTTATGATTTAGCTGCGCTAAAATACTGGGGAACGTCTACCACTACAAATTTTCCGGTAAACTTTAGTGATAGTACTCATGCCAAGACTATGTTCGATGATTAGATTCTGAGTTTAAACTACGATTTTGACCTCCATTATATTAAATCAAAGTTACAATTATATATTAACCTTTAATAGTCTCTTAGGTGTTGTGTTACAATCTATATATACCTTGTTTGCTAATTACTGCAGATCAGTAACTATGAGAAGGAACTCGAGGACATGAAACATATGACAAGACAAGAATTCGTGGCTGCTATCAGAAGGTAATTATAGGCTTGTTTAGTCTCATTTCTCGTAACCAGATAAGCAGAAAGAAATAAACCTCTTGGGATCATTATGTATCTGTGCTCAACCAAATAGCAGTAAGTAGACATTAATTTGCTCAAGTAGTGATTTGTCGTAATTAAACATTCTGAACTGTTTGATCAATCTTTATTGTATAAAAAAAAAAAAAATGATCTACTGATTGTTGACACTATTTTTAGAATATATATTGGTTGCAATAGATTCTGTAAGACCGACTACTACATGAGTTTACAGCTTTCTTGAAAAACTATTAATTTGATCAGCTGCGAGAGTGCGTGACATATTTTTTTTGTATATATCATATTCTAGGAAGAGTAGTGGCTTCTCCAGGGGAGCGTCTCAGTATCGTGGCGTCACAAGGTACTTTTATTCCTATACTGGTATTATCTTTTTGTTTTTTCATTTTTACAATATATATAGCGCCCGACTGACTCTATGAACTCAGAAGCTTTGAATACAATAGGCAGGCAAGAGGTCCTATTATTTCCTCTTTTCCTTCTGATCATTCTCTCTTGGAAATCTTTAAACATAGACATCATCAGCATGGAAGATGGCAAGCAAGGATTGGAAGAGTTGCTGGAAACAAAGACCTTTACCTAGGAACTTTCAGTAAGTACAAATTAATAATTTGAGATAATTAAAAGAAACATAATTAATGAACAATATATATTCCCACCTAAGATTAATATATCCTTAAGTTTGTGATAATTAAACATCAAGCTAGTTATTCGGATCTTATTTAATTGGGAGCATTGTTGCATGCCTTGAAAGTGACCGATCATATTCCACCCAATTAACTCCTCTTGGGATTATATTGTTGTTGTAAATGATTTGTGTTGATGAATATATATATATATATATAGGTACTGAGGAGGAAGCTGCGGAAGCTTATGACATCGCGGCTATAAAGTTCAGAGGGCTGAACGCGGTGACCAACTTTGACATGAGCCGTTATGACGTGAAGGCGATTCTTGAAAGCAACACTCTGCCAATTGGAGGAGGTGCGGCCAAGAGGCTTAAAGAAGCACAGGCGATTGAATCATCAAGGAAACGTGAGGAAATCATAGCTCTAGGATCAAGCTTTCACTATGGTGGTGGTGGCGGCTCAACTTCAGGCGGCCCTCTGCAAGCATACCCTCTAATGCAACAACCATTTGAACAAGCTCAGCCTCTATTAACTCTTCAGAACCAGGATATTTCACAATACAATCAAGACTCTCAGTTCCATCAAACTTACATTCAGACGCAGCTGCAATTGCACCACCAGCAATCAAGTCCTTACTCACAGTACTACAACAATTATCTTCAAAACAACCCGGTTTTGCTTCATGGGTTGATGAACATGGGTTCTTCATCATCCGTAATGGATAACAATGGTAGTTCAAGTGGAAGTTACAGCGGTGGAGGAGGGTACTTGGGTAATGGACTTGGGATGGCTTCAAACTCAACATCTGGTAATGCAGCTGAAGAACTTGGACTTGTTAAGGTTGATTATGATATGCCGCCATCAGCCGCTACTTACACTGGATGGACTCGAGAGTCAGTTCAAGAACCTAATCCGGGCGTTTTTTCCATGTGGAATGACTGAAAAATGTGAAGAAGAAGAAGAAGAAGAAGAAGATTGAGTGTGTGATGGTGGCTGCTGGCAGGTTTCCTTTTATATATGTCTTGTGCTTTTTTTTTTTGCTTCTCCTAGCTAACACTGTTAAAGAGAGAACTATAACATCGATCGCTTTCAATACTTGCCTCCTCCTTCTGAGAGTAATTTATTTTCTTTAGCAAGAGAACTTGCGGTCTAGGGTTTCTGATTTAGTTATCATCGATTTTCTAGAAAAAAAAAAAAAAAAACATAAAGTTAAACTGCTCAAACATTTATCTATATTTACGCTCTACATAAAACGCCGAATTTATATCACGCCTTTCACTCGAAAAAATATGGGGGGCATAAGTGATATGAGCTATATACACGTACGTAAAGATTCATGAAGTGCAAACATACATACATTATAAAAATTCTAGGCCTCTATGGTTTAAATGAGTAAATTCTCCTACATAGAATGCACATGCTATATCGGGATAAATTAATTAAAGCCAAACAAATCCCTAGCATTTTAGTACTATAAATCTAATTACAGTCCCTCATCACTTTTTGTAATATCTAACCACACGTAAGTTTAACAAATTATACATTCACCCAAAAAGATAGAAAATAACTCTCTCAAAAGTACTCCAACAAATTATAAATCATTCCAACAACCCCAAAACAAAGTCCACCGTTAATACCACCAACAGCACCACCACATGCATGCATATTAACAAATTAATCCACAACTTCCCCATACATATCGAATTTGTCAAACTTATGTAGTTAGTCTTTAATTAATTGTTTTGTCTTATTTTATTTAAGCAATACAAAAAAGACTAATCAAGTTTAATTCCCTTTAGTAAAGGACCTTCCAAAGAATTTTTAAAAATGGAGGGACCTAGTTGGATTTATACTAATATGCCAGGGACTTACTTTGGCTTTTTCTTGTGTAATATCTATACCTTTTCGATTCCATACATCTATATGTTACAAAGAATTACGCCTTATATATCTGTCAATATATAAAAGTGCTAATGCAAGTAAGTGTTTCTTTTATTTTTGTAAAGAGCAAAGTTGATGTGTCACAAATTAAAGAAATCAAAATTAGCTGTTTAATGCGGTACTAATTAATGTACAAACTGAATTGAAACTTTTCCTATTCTTAGAAATTTTACTGTACGATATTAACACGTCCAACATATGGACACTCTTAATTTGGTATGGCACCGATTGGTGTGTAAAGCAAAAGCTTATCTGCATTTAAGTCTTCTCACACCTGATAATAATCCAAATATGAGCATCCACACATAGTGATAGAGGATCTCGCAGTTCATATTCTTGTTAGTATACCACTGGTGTGATTTGTTTAAGGGAAAAACTCTTAGACCCAAACGGATCTCAGCATTGTAGAATTCATGTTATGAAATCTACATTAATAATGTGAATTCTATCATATGTTACATGTGAGTGTCTTAGGATTCAGCCGATCAGTTAGATCCACACCAATGTGAGTTTTATAATATATTATGAGTGATATAAAATTTGATCCATCGGTAGAATCTAAATATATCTCTCGTTAAGGAAGTAACATTAGATAGCTTATATGACTATGATTGGAGAAGATCACGCTTGATGTCAAGCAAGATATGATCAAACGGGGTTCATTAAGGTATTGTTTGGATTTGGAGGAAAAATAATAATAAAGGAAAGGAAAGGAGATGATTAACTTTTGTTTGGATCTACATTAATAATGTGAATTCTATCATATGTTACATATGAGTGTCTTAGGATTTAGCCGATCAGTTAGATCCACACCAATATGAGTTTTACAATATATTATGAGTGATGTAAAATTTGATCGATCGGTAAAATCTAAATATATCTCTTGTTAAGAAAGTAACGTTAGATAGCTTATATGACTATGATTGGAGAAGATCAGGCTTGATGCCAAGCAAGATATGATCAAACGGGGTTCATTAAGGTATTGTTTGGATTTGGAGGAAAAATAATAATAAAGGAAAGGAAAGGAGATGATTAACTTTTGTTTGGATTGGATAAAATTGTAAAGGAAAGTTTCATAAAAAATTATATATATTATTTGTTTGAATTAGAGAGAAAATAAAAGAGTGGAATAAATTATATAACCACATTAACAAATGTGTCCTCTTTTGATGTCCATAGAGCTGTAATTTTTTTTTTTTTTAAAGATTTGATCTCTTTTTTTTTCTTTCTTTCTTTAAAAGCTCTGATCAATGAGACATGAAGAAAAATGACAAAAAAGAAAAAAACAAAGAAACGAAAATACTAGTTCAGGGGTGGCAGCATGTAATTTCTAAAAGAGCTAAAAAGTTATATTGTCATTTGGTTGCTTTAATTTTTTCTTTCCCCTACTTTGATCCCAATTTGGAATGATTTCAAATTTAACACAATGGCTAATTTTGCTTTTCTTTCCAAATCATTTCTCTCCTAAACCTCTCCAATCTAAAACAAAAGAGCTCATTTAAAAATTACCCCAAAATCAGTATCTTCCTCCAAATCCCTCAATCCAAACAAACCCAAAGCTAATCAGGCAACAATGATGGAGTTGGAGGTCTTTTTTTTTCATTTTCTGGTCATAACAATGATGGCGGTCAAATGCTGAGGAGATTATGATAATTAAAGTAGCAGCTAAAATATTGGTGCTTGATATTTGATGTGACGCGATGTGATTTTTTGTACACATTTTGCTTAGTTTGCAGTGTACAATCCAATTTCTGAAGTCCAAGTGGAAACTTTTGAAGTTTTTTGGGTTCTGCAATCAACTGACGCGGTACTCATGCATTTTGGAGAGATTTTTCCCCCCCATGTAATATAACATATAATCGCTCATCTTTCAAAACTTCTAGATGAGAGAGCAAACAAGTTTCTTCACTTAGTACGTACGTATATCTGAAACTGAGATGATTGATTGATGATTACAACACAAAGAACTGAAATTTACCCATAGGCAATACTATATATACGATACGACAAGAGAAAGTTAAAAAAGATAAAAATTTCAAACCAAATCTTGTATAAATTCAAAGATAAGATGAGAAAATCTAAAATGTTGGTGGCTGATTGTGGATGTTTACAGCTGGATGTTTTTGGATGCTGAGTCGCAAAGTTTGGAATGCATGCGTAGTTATTGATCTTGTGATGCACTTTTTTGTTGCATTAATTCTACCAATCGAGGCTTCTGGGCCTGACTGTATCTTTTCACATCAATACTAGAAAAGTTCTCCCCACAGGCAATACTCATCATAATAACAAGTTGCTTCAAGCCATGAATGATCATGTACATCTCTCTCTAGTTTCTACAGTCAGTCAAATCTCCTGTTAAGACCCTCGAGTCTATCTAATTAATGTGTGTATCTTACAAAGTTATTCCTATATATGGTATTGACTAAGAGGCTTGAAATTATCATTCTCCTGTGTTGGTACAAAATCAAAGTGCTTTTTCCTGCATGGGAGTGTGAATGTTACTGATAATGTGTGCTTTCTCCGAAAGAGAAGCTAGGAAAACGTAATTGGCCTATTAATCAAGATATGATTGCTAGAATTGAAAATGAAATGACATTTTTCATTTTATTTCGATTTTTATGTTTGGTATGAGATAATAAATCTGAAATTCCTATACTCTAAGTAATTAATCTGATTACCCCTATTTGAGATTAACTTTGTGAAATGACCAAAATATCATTTCAAAACATCATATATCACAAAATTATTCTTTTATATACATGTTATTGTTTTAAAATTGAAAACAAACATAATAATAATAATAATAATAATAATAATAATAATAATAATAATAATAATAGTATTAGTAGTAGTAATAATAATAACAATAGTAATAATAGTAATCATAAAAATAAAAAATATATTATATACATGTTAAAAATAAAACTAAAAATAATAATTATAATAATGATGATGATAATAATAATTATAATAATATAAGTAAACAATACTATTATTAATCAATGATCACATACATAAATAATAACATCATTAATAAATAATAATAATAATGTAATAGTAATAACAATAGTAATCATAAATAACATTAGTAAATAATGAGATACTAAATAATAATAATCTTACTAAAATAATAAACATATTATATATATAATAAGGGAAAAATACAAATAGGATCCTCAACTATGTATAAAAGTTCATTTTAGACCCTTACCTTTGAGAAATACTCATTTTAGTCCCTTTAACTATATTCCAAGTAATTCAAAAGAACAAACATGCCCCTATGCAGAAATGTTAACAAATTTATATGTTTTTCCAAAAGGCAATACACATCATCCCAAAAGCAATATACATAATCCACAATAAAAAAACCTACAATTATATTATCTATTTCTAACATAAATAACGTAAAATTTATCCCAAAAAGATAAAAAGTCACAAAAAATAAAAAGTTATAATTTGTAGTAAAAACTAAAAATTCATAATTTACCGCAAAAAATAAAAAGTTATAATTTTTCTCAAAAAATAAAAAGTCATGATTTGTCGTAAAAAATAAAAAATAACCAAACAACTAATTCATCCGACGAATACCTCCCTTCCTAATTACTCGAAAGCTAAATCGTCCTCCATCTATTTGTTCAAACACATGTTATGCAATGTGACTTCTCTAAGATTTGTTCCATTTTAGATTAATTAATTATTTGTAATATTTACTTTTAATTTTTTTTTTCATTTGTTTCAATGTTTATCAATATTTTTTTTGGTAATAGTATTTTTTTAAACTTTCATTATTTTTCTTCCTTCATTTGTGTCAGGAAAATTTACTAGTTTGAGTTGAGGCCTTTGTTTTCAAAGGTAAGCAAACAAGAGCTTTAATATTTTTATCCAACTTATGATTTTTTTAAAAATTATTAATATTTATTGTTTATTGTTGTTTTTGTGTTATATTATTGCTAATTTTATTAGTTAATTAGAGATTATTTGTAATTTGTGCTATAATTCTGTAGGATCTTTTTTAATGTTGTTGTTGTTGGGTTTTTTTTTTTTTTTTACATATATGGTATTGTTAATTTTTCAATTAGGAGCATAACATGTGTTTGAACAAATAGATGGAGACTGGTTTAGCTTCGAGTAATTAGGTAGGGAGGTACTAGTTGGAGGAATTAGTTGTTTGGTTACTTTTTATTTTTGCGACAAATCATGACTTTTTATTTTTTGTAGCAAATTATGAATTTTTATTTTTTGCTGCAAACTTAGACATTTTATTTTTGTGGGATAAATTTTACATTGTTTATGTTTGGAATGGATGAATACGATTGTAGTTTTTCCTTTTTTTTATTGTGGATGATGTATATTCTTTTTGGGATGATCTATATTGCCTTTAGGATGATGTGTAATACTTTAAGATAATTTGTAAAAAAACATATGAATTTTAACATTTTTGGATAGAGGCATGTTGGTCTTTTGAGTTACTTGAAATATAGTTAGAGGGACTAAAATGAGTATTTTTCAAAGGTGAGGGACTAAAATAGGCTTTTGCACATAGTTGAGGGATGTATTTGACTTTTTTCCTATATAATAACAAAAGGATAATAATGTGATTTTATCTAAGTCATTCCAGATAGTAATTTAATTAGTATATTGACTAATAAATATGGGCTTTGAATTAATATACTATCATTTCCTATCTTATTCCTAGAGCATACTAGGTGTGAAACCCCATTTTTATATCTTATCTCGATTTGCGTGCTTTATCTCGGTTGCGTGAATTGACCTGTTTATGTGCTATATGACTTAGAATGCGTTAAATATGTGATTTATATTCCTAATACATGCTATATGTGCATTCATGAAATTTTCATAAAAAACGGAATCAGAAATTTTATCTCTGGTTTTAGTGAATAGTATTTTGAGCACCTGTCCGCTAAATTTTTTACAGGGGTGTTTTAAACGTTTTAAAACATAGTCCTCGGGTATTAATAGACCCGTGTTTGATTAAAACGAATTTGGAATCGATTTTGAAATTTTAAAGGTTTTTACACTTTCTTTTACAAGAAAACGAGTTTTAAGCCGACTCAGGTGAAATTGTTTTAATGTAACACTCTTTTTCACCTAAAATATATTGTCTAGAATTAATTTAGTTGTCAATTTAATAGTTGAGCAAGAAATAGTCAATAAAATACTAAAAAATAACTAGTTTTCACCTTTGACCTTGATTTAAGTTGTTTGACTTTGCATAATATAACATCAACACACACTTGCAAAGCACAAAACACACCCATTTTACACCTACATGGCCGAGAGCTTCAAGGGAGAAAAGAGAAGTTGATTTTCAAGGTTTTCAAAGCAAAATTTCATAGAAAATGCTAGTTTTTGTCCGTAGTTTTCCGTACCGAGTTGGATTCCGCTTGTTCGGCACACATAGCACGCATATCTAGGCTTGTTTCGGATCAAAGGTGAGAGAAAAATTCTAGATCTCAAAAGTCATCTTTTGTATTTTTGCGTATAATTGAATATTGAACTATTAGAATATTAATTTGAAGTTATATTATTGCTCAGTGTGTGCTAAGGATCGATTATATGTATTCTTATGAGATTTAAACTGTTGTAGCATAAATTTTTATTTTTGGGTATTTAAAGTTGATAGTTTGGCCATTTGTTGAATATTTTGAGTTGTAGTGGTTGGAATCGATTGCTATCAATTTATAAAAGTTTGTAAATTACGTGGTAGCGCTGTTGTAATGCCGAATTTTTGATTGCGATGTTGGTGTGAAAATTCAGAAATTTCAGCCTCGGTGCATTGAGGTTTTAGGGCTGTTGGGCTTGATTTGGATGTGTTTTGGTTGGTTTTCGAGAGGGCTAATGTAGTTGATTGAATGGATAGAAATTGATTTGGAGTTGTTTGGATTAGTAGAATGTAAGATATGATTATTTGAAGTTTAGGTTGACTTTCTTTAAAGTATTGAATTATGCCTTTAGTTGATTGGGTGGTGTTTGAGTGATTAAATTGTGAGTTGTTAATGGTTAGACTAGGGTTAGATTATGTGTTTAATGCATGTTAAGTTGGATGACCTACTTTGTCATCTAACTTAGTTGTTTGTTGTTTAATTGATTACTTGATGTTATATTGATAAAAAGATGATTATTGAATGATTATTGATGAACCGGGAGATAGTCAACGGAAAAGGTTGTCCTCCTGTGATGTGAATGTTTATTTTATTGCTGAGTCGTGGTATGTGTGTGCCACATCTCGGGCAGCATCGGGCTAATAACGGCATGACTACCAGAGGCTACCCTTATCTCGCATGGGCGGAGATGCCATGGAGGGCAGGGCTTGTGAGGTACCTCGGGTGTGTGTGTCATTGGGGTGATAAGAAGATGATTGAGATCGTGATAGCATTTGGAGCTACACCAAATAGAGTATCATTTATTGATTGGTCATTATAACTATGTGTTTATATTGTTATTGATGTTTATTAGTGTGTTTACTGCTCAAATGATCATTTTCAAGGAGTATAGTAAATACTGTTAGAGATCTATCGGATCTTCACTGGGCTTGTTTTATATAAGCTTACTTTCTATTATTGCATGCATGCAAGTGTTACTGATTCTGACTATGGGTACGTGCCTCTTGAAGAGGAAAATGTGCCTTTCGTGGATGAGTCTTATGTACATGAGTCATTGCCATGAGATTGTTTGTAGTTGATGTATTATGATGTATTGTATAATCTACTTTAACTTAAAAACTTATGTATGATGGTTTAGTAGTCTTTCTTTTGATCATGTTTAGATTACTAAGTTGGTTTATAATCTATTTTGAAATATATGTATAGTCTATGTATGAAGTTGGAACTGAGGCGTATAACTATGAATGGGTTGTTGAAGGAATGGTTATTGTATAATATGGTTATGTTGTATGTTGTTAATTTAATTGAGGAGTTGATTGTTGAATGGTTTGCGAAGTTGGTTGTATGGTATTCTGAGAGGTTGGTTTAGAGCCTCGGTGTCTTAATTACTGTCGTTATACTGTCGAAATTCCGTTGCGTCCTGACTTATTGTAGGTGGGGTCGAGTTGGGGCGTGACACTAGGCATTGCATATTCTTCGTCAAGTTCATTCAATACACAATTTCATTTCATTGTTTAACTTATTTAAGTTCATTTTAAATTTATTTCAGGACACCAATTACCACCTAATATTATAGACTCAAAAATAATTGTTTTGGTCTCAAATTTATTTGCTTAAAATAGTTAAACCAATTTATTAATTAAGCTCAAGTACTCACTTCCACATTAATATATTCGTTCGTCCTTAACTTTAGCTGGGTTTGGAAGCTTGAAAATGTAGTGGTATATTAATATTATATTGCTGTGTGAGCTGCTTCTATATTGAAGGATATTGTTACCTCGATTGTTAACACTCCCCGTTGGTTATGTATCTTCTTTGCAAATTAATAGAAAGGTACCAAGAAATGTTTAAAATCAAAGACAAGTTGGAACCAAGAGCTGATACTGTTATCTTTGGTCCTGGTTTCATGAGAGGAATTGTGTTGGCTTGGACTAACAGTAAATCAAATTTTAGTAAATAAAGCATGAGAATTATTTTCCCAAAGGAAATCAATGAACTTTCATTTTCTGAGTTTTTTCATTAAAGTTCCAAAATCAAGGATAATATATAGCAAGCCACATTTGTGGCTCGCCTTAATACAAGTTTATCAGTTATATAGACGAAAATCATCACTTTTTTTCTCAACTAGGGATGTCGATAGAAAAGCTAACAAATATGGTGATGGGATTGCTAACTTTGGTATTAGTCAACTGCTTGGGGCTCTAAATCTGTTCATTTGCTGCAAGTGATTTGTCCTACTAAACAGGTGATTGAGCGGGTTGAAAAACTGTTCAATAGATTCCTTTGGGGCTCTAAATTCGATTCTTACAAGATGCACTAGACTTCTTGGAAAACATCTTGTTTTCCCATTATAGAAGGGGTCTTGGGATTCAGAAATCTAAAAGACCTTAATACTGCCATGAAAATAAAGATTTGGTGGCGTTTCAGAACTTTTAACAACACTTGTGTTTAGTTCATGAACAACAAGTATTGTGTTAACAAACACCCAAGTATTGTTAAGATTTCCATTCATGATTCACCACTATGGAGAAGAATGAAAAAAGCTGGAACTATTGCTGAAAAGTTCATAAGGTGGAGAATTTGTACAACAAAGGGGTCATTTTGCCATGATGTTTGGTGGGGAAACTCTCATCTGAAAGACTATGCAGATCATAGGGGAACATCATCCATCAAAGTTAAGAATTGCATACTCAATAACAAAAGGAATATTGATCTTCTAAATTCAGTTCTTCCTGAAAATCATGTTCAAGAGATCCTTAAAATTCATATTGATCCCAGTTCACAAGATAAGCCATTTTGGAGCCTCACTCAAGATGACAACTTCTCTATTAATAGTGCTTAGAATTAGATTCAACAAAATAAGCCTTCCCAGCTTGCTCTATCCTATGCTTGGTGTAACTCGCTTGCCATCAAGATATCATTCTTCTTCTACAGACTTGTCAATAATTAGTTTCCGACTGATAGCAGATTGTAACAAAAGGGATTTATTTTGGCTTCCAAGGGCCAATGCTGCCAGGAGGTGGAATCAATTAGTCATTGTTTCTTCAAAAGTTCAGCTACACAAAAAGTTTGGACTCACTTCGCAAAAATATTTAAAGTTAAAATTCCTTTATCTGCCTCTATTAAACATTGGTTCTCTTGTTGGCTCTTCTCCGGAGGCTGTACCTGCAAAGGGCATATTAGAACATTGACTCCTATTATAATCTGCTGGTTTATTTGGAATGAAAGAAATGATGCTAAGCATAAAAGAATGGGATTCAATCCTGCTAGAATAATTTGGAGAATTAGAAGAATGGTGGCGCAACTTTTTGTAGCAAACTTACTTGAAAAATGGCAATGGAAATGTGATCTTGCTATTGCCGAGCTCTTTTATTGCTCATTCAAAAGTCAACAGTCCTCTAAAACCCCTTGTGTTGTCTTATGGAAAAAAACCTATGGAAGGGTACTATAAACTGAATATGGTTTCTTCAGAGACTTAGGGAAAGCTAGTGGATGAGGAATTCTTAGAGATTGCAAAGGTTCATTTGTCTGGGGTTTCTGTTTGCCAGTGAAATGCATCTCCACCTACAAAGCTGAGATCATGGCCCTCATTGTTGGTTTAACAATCTGCAAAACCATAAACATCAAGAAAATTTGGGTGAAATTAGATGCAAAAGGAATTGTCCATGCTTTACAAAATAATAAATCTGGTAACTGAGAGAATTCTTATGATATCTGTAAAGCCAACAGTTTACTCAAGGAATGTTAAAGCTTCATCTCGCACATTTACAAGGAAGGAAATCAACCTGCCGACCTGCTTGCCAACCAAGGTGCTTTTGCAGAAACTTGCTGCATAATTGAAAATACAAATGATCAAAAGCAATTAAGAGGTACGATCAAAATTGATAAACTTCGATTACCACATTTTAGATTCTAATTTCTTTTGTTCATATGGTTAATATTACACATTATACTTTTGTATGGCTTATTGTTACTTGGAAAGAGGTTATTGCTTGTGTTCTCCTTGCCCCTTAACAGTACGTTTTTGCGTTGCATTTGTGATACATCCTAATCTTTTGTCTAGGCTCTTGTAAAAAGGAATGACTTGTATTCCTTTTAGATTAGTTGAAATTTTGGGGCAAGTAAGTACCTCGGCCAATCTGATCCCCATTGGAGTTTCGGCTTCATGTCCCCCTTCACTTTTGTATATTCCTTTTGATATTAATAAAACACCTGAAGGGAAGAACCCCTCTTTTTACCAAAAAAAAAAAACAGCTTGGGAGTCACTTTTTAGACCATCCGCCAAGCCCTCTTGGTGTAATTTTAGAAAACAACAGAAGGGATAAACATCCCTTAGTATAACTATTTAGTTTTTCTTGTTTCTAACTAACCCCCGGAGCAACACTTGGGGCCTAATCTAAATTCGCATAAACCAGGCCGATCAAACCTATACGATTCGTGAGCATAATCTGTAGCATTAACAAGCATCTCATGATTGGGCCCGTATGCCAGTCTTAAAAGTCTTAAGACAATCAGCTCCTAGCACACTAAGCCCGTTCAAGCCTTAGATAAATTAACGAAATAAACTACATTATAATATCTATAAATTAACAATTTTAAAATTACTTAAGTTCTATAAATTTAAGGGGGATAAATATCAAATTATCGTTGAATTATATAATAATAAGATAATTTTAATTTTTTTGGTTCAACAATATACATATTATCGCATTAAGTGACCAAGTTAAGATTCAAAGTACCATGTCTATACATATTTAACCAATTAAGAGTTCATTAAATTATATATATAATTAGCATAGAGATCCAATTTATTCCGCTTTACCAAATCAAGGCATACAATGTATATTGAATCAAATTACGAAAATAATATTAATCCATCACAATCTCTTATATAATATTTGTGATATCTTTAGTTCTAAACTTGAAAAAATGGCCTCCTATCTCAAAGGCGTCAAAAAAAGAACCATGGCATATAAAATATATAAAGCATTATGTGAGCATAGCTAAGAACATCCTTCATTTGTAGCAATGGATTTTGAAAAAATTATAATTTGCAAGTAAGTCAAAAGTATCTTATCTAAAATTTAGCCAGAGAAGGTTCAAAAAATTTAAAAGTGACAAATGTATAAAATGAAGTGAATAGAAAATATAAATTGTCTGATGCACAACCATGAGAAAAATGTATGTATATTTTAGTTAAATTTTATTATAAAATATATTTGGGATCCATAAAATACAAAAAAAATAATATTTGAAATGTATTATTTTATAATTTTATGGAGATTATTAATTTAACAAACTGGTCCCAAATTGAGATAAAACAATTTTATTATATAAAAAAATATTAATTTTTTGAGTATTAATTTGAAGTGGTTCTGGTGTGTTACACAATCTCTTTGCAAAAAAAAGTATTTGATATTCACATCTATTGTAATGTATTGGCACCTTGAAAAGCTAGTGTTTCCTTATTACTAATGAGTAACACAATAATAAATATTGTATCCTAATAATTGGAATAGTTATTACAAATAATAGACGAGATCAAGAGTGTTTTACCAGTCAATATCATACACGTATATGTAAAAAAGAATGAAAAAAAAAAAATCAAAGAGAAGCTTCATCATTCTCATACCAAATGGTATTGTTTGTTTCTTTTTTTCCACCATCTGCAATGATTCTTCACCAGATTTGCAGGTATAGCATCAATTCTTGATATAGTAAAAGGAATGGGAAAAGCAACCATAAAGCATTAAAAAGAGGGGAAGAGAGAGTAAAGGTGAGCATATATGCTTCCTAGTGGAGTACGCAACATGAAACGATTTTCGTGTCATTGATGACAAAAATACAAAGCTGCAAAAATTATAATCTCCCCCAGCAAACGTGCCACGATGGAACAGTAATAATGCCGCCATGACTACAAGAAGAATTAATAGCCCCATTTTTATAGTTCGATCGGAATGTTGAAGAAATTAAGGTGTCCTTGTCTAGAAGCATACATGTCCAAGTTTTGATATTTCATGAAAATACTTACTTACACAACAAAAAGAAGAATATTTGTGGTAGATAAACATTTTTCACATAGAAGCCGGACTTACACTTGATATTATTGGACTTCAACCCTTACTGATTTCACAAAATAATTTTTAAATATCTTAATATTTTTAATTTATTAAAAAACAATTAACCGCACAAAGTAGTTTAGATTTCTTGCTTTTCCCTAAGAACGACTCTTCGCTGAAGGAGTACTTGAAAATCACTTAATCGATCACCACTAAGAAAACATCTTAGATATACGCCAAATTAATTAATGAAATGTGACATGTGGATGTCTATGTCCCTAGATGGTTGTCAATGAAATCAAACTAAGTTGAAAATGAGGCCCTCATGCCTCATGATACGTCTATTATATATCAGGCAAACCAGCAATATTGCCAAAAAACAAAAAAAGGTCCCTTGCTCTTTGTGGTCTATGGTGGGTCGCCTAAGTGCTAATTCGTGCATCCAATATTTGAACGATAATGCTAACGCAACCTTTTTCTTTTCTTTTTTTTCTTGGTCGGTACATAATAATTGGAGGAGCCTTCATAAAGCGACAAAAATATATTTCTTTAATTTACTGGTAGATTGGGATGTATAAACCATTATTTTCTTCGTTATCATTACAAATCATGCGACAACTAACACTTCGTGAACATTAATGAAGCAAAAAAAAAAAAAAAAAAATTTTTTTCTTTGTCTACTGCTAATCACATAGTAGAAAATTAATGGTGTGTGATGCCACGATTTGGAAGCAATATTTCAATGGTCTGACGAATAAATTCCATGTCTTATCATAGTATATAGTGGGTGTGACGTATTTGCTATGTTGTGATACATATATATAATCTAAGATATATCATTATATTATTTGCATGCATCCTTGACTATTACGCCCATGGTAGCCACAACAACAAAAGGAAAAACAAAAGGGAGTGTTAAAGCTTAGAGAAAGAGAGAGATGGTTGAGGTTAATTAGTTCAAGCAACACTTGTGGATTTTTAGGAATCAATTATCTATGGTTTTGCAATTCGACATTTGGCAAAGTACATTTGATGGACAATCACTAAGTGATTGGTGGAATATACATTTCTATTACATAAAAAAAATTATAAATTTTAAAATTATTTTATAAAATTTTAGCCTACTCTACATAAAATTATTATTTTAAAATAAAATTTTATAATTTTTAACATAGTACTAAAATTTGGGCTCGTGATCTTCCCACTTCTATATAAGACAAAATGTCTTGATAAATAATCAACACCAAGAAGAATTGATACCTGGACCGATGGTCTTACAACTTCAACCTTAATCGCTAAGTTAAATGACTCAATATGCTTTACATTTTGTTTAACAACATTCATTTACAATTTATTTAACATGAATTTCCATCCGAATAATAGTATATGAAAATATTTGCACATATGTTTCGCTTTGTATGATCGTGAATAACTAAAAATTGATAAAATTAACAAAATAAGAAGTTTTTCACGGGGTGCTATCATGGCCGACAGGCATCATCATCAAAGTGAATATCTTTTTCTGTAAAGTATGTAAGTTCCCAACTTTGGCATATAGGTGGAGGAATGCAATTGTAACATTTCTTGCCTTTTACTTGAACTTTGGTGGAGCTTTTACAATTTTTCCCACGTAATGATGCCGACAGGAACACATCAATGACACTTGAAAACAAGATTGAGGGGATTAAAATTAATGGTGGGGTCATTATGTCCGAGAGAGGCTTAAAAGAATGGCCCTAATGAAGTGGTCTTCGGATATTTTGTCACCTAAAGTGAGAATAATATGTGACCTCTTTTTTCTAAAATATTCTTTAGATGGAGACTCAAAAGGCCTAGGTACTATACTCAAAAATTAAATAAAATGATTATAAAATATTTTATTATTATTAAAAATTTTAAATTTAAATCACAATTTCAACTTTTATTATATATATATATATATATGTGTGAAGGCGTATGCAATATAGCCCCCACAAGACCACAAAGGCACAAGAATATTAAAAAATAAATAATTTTGTTAATTTTTTTAAAAATAAAGTAGTCACTTCAATATCTTTGGAAAATTTTCTCAACCTATATGAGAGATTAGACTCATAAATCTTTAGTTAGAAATTTTAATTTAACAAGATGGAATAAAAATGATAGAACATGTGATTTGGAACATTATACATAATACATTGCCTTTTTTTTTTTTTGTTGAGTGTCATTGTTTACAAGTAGGCAATACCTCACTAATTGCTTGTTCTGTTGGGGCTAGTAAGACTTTATCTGCCGTTAGTTACATTCCTGATAAAGTCTACTTTCTACCTATATATCATAATTGACCTCTTAAGCCCTGTAAAAAACTTATATCATTAAAATTGTGTATGATTCTTATTATCATAATATATGTGCTTTGCTCGTCTTGGTTTAAAAAATAAAGCACAGAAGTATTATTATGATTCTTGTTATCATAATATATGTGCTATCCAACTACCTTAAATCATTAAACATCTATGAAAAATAAAAGAGATTTCTAAAAAATGTCAACGCATTTTAGGTTTTGAGAATATCAGCAAGTGGTGGTGAATATTGATTCTCCCATTATACCTATAATTAGTGGATTGTCTTTTCAGATTACCAAACCAAACTGACGCATCTACAAGAATTAGGGTGGCAAATTTTACGGACTGTTGAGTAGATGCAACAAGATATTTAAGTGCGCATACTTTTATTAGTTTAATGTTAAAAGAAATCTTTCTTGGTATTATGAGATAATGGAACAACGAACATCAAGTGGAGTGAAAACCAAACGGAATAAACTAATTTTGTGGAATGTGAATAAATGAATAAAAATTAGGGCATCACATTACTTTTGAGCCTTGGCACTAAAACCAAGGGATGTCCAAGCAATTTGATCGTAAAAATTTAATCTTGGAAAAGTTATGTACTAGCCTCATAATCTTATGCATCAATTATAAGGGTTTGTTTGGATTCGGTGATTTGAGTGGAAAAGATTGAATTTTGAGAGATTTTTAATTCCTTTCTTTGTTTGGATTAGGGAGTTTGGGGGTAAGGAGGGGAGAAGGGGAGTGATTGGTTTAGGGAGGATTTGTAAAATCCTAAATTTGGATGATTTTGTGATGACCCCGGAATAATTACATAATGTCTATATTAGCCCTCCTATTTCTATAAAATTACAATACTTATATAATTATAGATATAATCACACTTATACTCTTAGAAAAGGATAAAAATATCAATTTATTTATAAAACTTACTCTTCCTTTCATTTTATATTTAAGAAAATAAATAATCCTTTATGAATATTTCCTTTATAAATTTACTCAATGTAGACAAGATTTAATCATCTATTTTCTTTTCTTTTTTTATTGAATTCTTTCATTTTAATTCTTTTATTATTATTATTATTATTATTATTATTATTATTTTTCCTTTGAATCCAAAAGGATCTTTAATGAGGTCCAAATTCCTAATGCCATCAAAATTATGACAATAAAAAAAAAAGTTGTCATATACATTCAAAAGTTGGGGAGAATGGGCAAAATTATATTATACAGATTTTGATTTGTTCGAGGTTACATGTCTTTTAAAGTAATAATGTATTTTAGTGCATGTTACAAATTAATTAAGAGTTAAATAATTGAATAGTCATCGAAATAAATAATTAAAAAAAAAACGTACGAAATAGAGTGTGGAGAATGACAAGGTACCAACATCCAAGCACGCCCTTAATTTCATGGGAGTCCACTTAGAGTATGGAAACCCCATGTGCTAACCCGTAGAAACAAAACAATGTTTTGTCTCTTACAAAGCCTAGACCCCTGCAGCCAATCTTTCCTAAATCTCTTGCCCGTGTGTGTCCCCTATTCTTTTATGAAACTCACATGCACGACCTTAGCCAACTCACTATATATGTTGAGACTAGCTTATCATATATATATATATATATATATATGTAATCCTTGAGGGGATTAATTAATTGTATATTACTATATACAGATGTACTGGTATATGCCGTGATTGCCAATCTTGATTGTTTTTAGAAATAATACTTAATGATGAAAACACGTTCGCTAGTACTCCCAAATAATCCTCGACATTAACATTGAATGCACGACCCACCATTTTATTATTAAAATGATATGTATACATGATTGTGCCCCTGAATTATTTATATATCCAAAGGATGCACGCCCTTTTACTCCAAGAAAATAACTATACATGCATCTGTCAGCTAATTATATAAGAATAATAAGTTAATTGTTAGCAGCCTGGCTGCTGTAATTTTGATTTAACATATGTTAGTCATCATACGTTTGGGAACAATTCGAATATATAGATTAAGGACTGAGTGAAAGTACTGAATTATTTGATCTAAATAATTATTCAATTCATTTTATCATAAATGCATCCCGCAATCATCATTGCTAGATATATGAGGAACCTTATGTCATCTTAAGATTGTAATAAATAATTCTAGCCCTTATCTTCCGCCCTAAATTGAGGGGACGTCACAATTATTAACTTTTTTTTTTAGTATTTTTTTGTTGTTGGTAAAATAGAGATCTAAATTGTAGTCTGAATTTAAAATTTTAAAATATATATAATAGGTCACTACTTGATTATGCTCGTGAAAGAAATTTAGAATGACATTGCATTGCACGTTTTTATAACATCTAACTACTTAAAGAGAGAGTAGAACAATTGGATATAAATCCAATCAACCTCAAATTTTCAAATAAAAGTATATATAATTGAGAAAACGAAAGCCCACAAAATTATTATTAATACTGATACAATTATTGATAGGATGGTATACACAAAATCATCATCTACTCTCAAGGTTTACACCACCCTTTTTCTTTACATTTTCTCTCTCACACACACACACGCACACGCACACTGACACACACCTCCCAATTACCAACCTCCAAAAAAGAAATACCCAATCGTGCACACTGTCTTCTCTATATAATACCATTCTTTCTCCTGTCTCTCACTCCCATATACACCCACTCTCTCTCTCTTCACCTAACATGGATAACAACAATTCTATTCATACGACATCGCCGGAGCTGAAGCTAGACAACTTCCGTGCCATCAAAGTACTAGGCAAAGGTGCCATGGGCACTGTCTTCTTAGTCCATGACAAGTCAAAAGATCCAACTGCCACCTCTCCTTTCGCCCTCAAAATGGTGGAGAAGTCTTCCCTCCTCCGCGACGCTAACCGCCGTGCACGGTGGGAAATCTCCGTTCTCTCTTGCCTCCAAACACAACCTTTCCTTCCTTCCCTCCTCGGCTCCGTCGAAACCCAAGACTTTCTCGGCTGGGCTACACCCTACTGCCCCGGCAGGGACCTTAACGTCCTCCGCTACCATCAACCTGACCATGTCTTCTCCCTTTCTGCTATCCGCTTTTACTTAGCTGAAATCATCTGTGCACTTGAGAAACTTCACGACATGGGCATCGTTTACAGGGACTTGAAACCTGAAAACATCCTCATACAACAGTCTGGTCACTTAACCCTCACGGACTTCGACTTATCACGTAGCTTAGCACCACGAGAGTCGGACCCTGAGGTCCACGCACCACCACTAAATCACCACCCGAAAATCAAGAATTATCATACTACTAAAGGCCTGAAGAAGGCTAAAAGTGCACGTGTATCACCTGTGAGCAGACGAAACCCTAATTTTTCTTCAAGTGATCGTTCGTATTCATTCGTTGGCACAGAAGAGTATATTGCGCCGGAGATTATTCGCGGAGATGGGCATGAGTTTGCCGTTGACTGGTGGGGTCTAGGCGTGCTTTGTTACGAGATGCTGTACGGTACAACGCCATTTAAGGGGAAGAACAGAAAGGAAACGTATCAGAAAATCTTGATGATGCCGCCGGTGATCCATGGAAAACCGAATGCGTTGACGGATTTGATTGAGAAGTTGCTGAAGAAAGATCCCACGCGCCGGTTGGGGTACCGTAGAGGAGCATGTGAGATTAAGGAGCATGAATTTTTTAAAGGGTTGAGGTGGGAAATGTTAACGGAGGTTGTACGGCCGCCGTTTATTCCGTCAAGAGATGAGACAGAGTTAACTAAGGGTGGAATTGATATTAGAGAGTATTTTCTTAAATTGAAGGCTCCCCCATCTCCGTTATGGTCGCCGTCAATTGATGAGCATGGAAGATATAGTCTTGAGCTAACGGAGTTCTAACGCAGCACGTGTGTAAAGAATTTTATATATTTTTTTTCGCGGTATATCCGTGTATATAAAATAATAGAAGGATTAGTACATGAAAAAGGGCGTTAATTACGATCATATGTTCTTAGTTTTAGAAAAAAAAATATGATTATAGATAGCATTAGTTTTAATATGATTGTTGTAGATTTAATTAATCGGAGCTTGTAGCATCATTGCGAGAATATAGATGCTTGAAATTAATGAAGGCTAAGATTTTGGTTATTCTTAGCTTTTACAATTGGAACAAAATCAATGTTTTTTTTTCAATTTTGATAGAAAGAATATTTTGCTTTTCTTGAGCTATAATGGTGGTCCTATAGTGAAATTCTTGTGGTCTTCGCTTTTCATCAGCTTTAGTTGAAAAGAAAGGGAGAATGATCATGACACGAGGTTAAAAGTAAAACTTGCTTTAGCTGCAACATTTTGTATATATATATATATCTCTATAATAGAGCTTGAAGCGTGGTTCAAGTTAAAGTTTCATTACAACAAGTTATTAATTGAAGATTTCAAAATCATTCGACTTTTTCTTTGTTCTAATAAAAGTTAACGATCGAGAGAAACATAATTTTTCTTTATAAATTAAGGAAACAAAGAGTTTAAGTAACTTCAATTTCAATTTTCCGCTTGTAAAGTATCTTCCTTATAGAGTCAAGCTCAGGGCTGCAAAAGATTTTGTCTATGAAGAGGAGAGACTTAGCAAATTAAAAAAGAAAAAAAATTGTGAAATGGGATAGAAGAGATTATATATGACAATCGATGGTCCAACAAATTTTGGCCCTATAAGACAAACAATAAATTTTCTCCCAAAAATTCTTTTTCTTTCGTAGACATCGTTCTTCATATCTTTAGTGTAGACAATAAGTTGGCAAAGTGAATTAGCCCGATGTGCACTCAAATTGTCCAAATTAGACGCATTTGATAATCGATAACTTAAAATAAAGGGAATCTGATGAGGATGAAATTAACCAACCCGATCTCCGTTAGAATGATCCGAGTTATTGAATGCGATCAGTACCCCGTTGTCCAAGGAAAGTCATTAGGTCGGTAAACCCGACCTACAAACTTTAGTCCAAGGAACCCGAGGTCTGATCATTCTGTGCCCTGAGGTCCGACTATTCCCCGACTTCATGGCAATGCGACAGGATCCCATGAAATTCGAAAAAGTTGCTAGAGAGAAATATATAAATAATTAAATATGACAATTATACTCACAAAAAAGGTAACTTATATTTTATTCACATACTACACACTATACTTTTCAATCCTCATTATTATTTTCAAGCAAAATACTAACTTAAACATCAGAGTGCTTACGTAGGCAAGATACACACCTATTTCTTTTGCAGATTAGCTCGGGAGGCACCCAACCAGTTTAAATCATCGACACTTGGCGCTGTCTGTAGGAAACAAAGTGTAATCTCATTGAGTTTCCATATCATGGTTAACATGCGTAGCAACAATCAAGTTGGTGGACAAGTGCCACTGCCGTTGCAAGGTGACCCAGCTCGATCTGAGTTACCCCCGCCAGTAAGGGTGAACCCTCCTGCTGGAACCACACAACCCACCATACAAGAGCCCCAAGCCAATAATTCTCCGATCCCAACGGTGATTTCGGGACCAAGTCCTCTGAGACAAGGTTCTACGTCTACGCCGCAAAACCCAAGCACGGACTTCCTCTTACAGCTCCGTGACACATTGAACTTTCTTCTACAACCCTAAATAGCTCAACTAGCCCGAAACCCACCTATCCAGATAAGCCAAATAGTTCCCCCACCTACAAACCAAATACCGGCTCAAGTGAATGAGCCAAACCAGTTACCACCGGTCGTGGCTGATAAAGCGGCCTTCTCTGGCCTAGCTTGCCAACCAGATCTAGCGAGGCTTAGGTGACAGATGACGATGCATAATGGGTCAAGGACTACATGAGGAAAGGCCCATACCGGGAAATGACCTAATCCTTTTGTCCTAGAGATCATGGCGGTTCCGAGGCCTCTGGGGTACAAACTACAATCTTTATCAAACTATGCTGGAACGGGCGACCCCTTGGATCATATAGCGGTGTTCCATCGTAAAATGGATTTTATGATGCCCTAGATGCTTTGATGTGTCGAGCCTTCCCGACCACATTTACAGAAATAGCTCAGCGATGGTATATTGGTTTGTAGCTCAACTCCATTCAAGATTTTGACCAGTTATCCGAGGCCTTCGTCAACAGGTTTTCTAACAACAAGAAATCCACTAAGAATATGACAACCCTTCTTGGAATCCTTAGACTCTTTGAAGTCCTTAACAGCTTAGGCACGAATAGTCGGGACTTCAGCTTCCTTCTCATTGAACAACTTTTCAAGGGCAGACTTCTGACCTTCCAGCTCGATGATTTTGGTTTGGGCTTTCTTTAAGTCCTTGGCGCTCTGCTCTTAAGCAACCTTCGGCCTGGCCTTGCCATCTGAGATATCGCTCCTCAAGTCATTGATAATGAGTTTCTGACCATCGTACTACTGATGAAGGTCATTGTATACCTCTTTGGCCTTGTATGCAGTAGCGGCGAACTCGGCTATCAACTCAGTCATCTGCAAGGAACCACAAGTAAATTAGCGACTAGCAGACAAATGACTTAAAACCAGAGAAGGAAAAGCAGTTAGCCTTTGGTGGCAAAGGTCAGAAGCCAAACTGAGCTTATGCGACCTCAAATCCTTGATGACCGTCGTCATCACTTCCTGGGTCACCACAGTGCCTTCTTGACTCGAGCTCGGGTCAGGGGTAGCAGTTCGAAGGACCTGGGGTGGGAAGTCGTCCACCTGGGTGAGATCGACATGGACTTAGATGCTATCACTGGCCGCCTCTGTTGCACCCTCTGAACTTTGCCAAGGTTGGGGCCACTTTGGACTTTGTTGGCCCCTGTAGTGGAACTGAAGATTGATGCCTTCTTGGCAGCCTGGGTTAGCCCAGAAGCCTTCCTCTTCAAAGCCTGCATCTCTAATTTCTTTTTTCTGGCGGTCAGCCTCGAGTCTTTGGGAAGCATCTATCTCTGTGAGAAAGAAGATAAAATGAGTCTACTACAAAAAAACTGAATTCTGCGACGGACGGTTTCTTTCATCGTGTCGTCGCCAAATTCAACTTTGCGACGGCACGGTGAGGGAAAACGTCCGTTAGACAGGAGGTGGTCGCCAAAATCCTCCCAGTTACCAAGCCGTTGCCGTATTGCAATGACTCATCACCAGGCGGTCACCAATGATTGCCGTCACCGAGCCCTCGCCAATGTTTTCCCTCACTAAGCCCTCGCCAATTTATCCCGTCACCACGCCTTCACAAAAATTTCCCATCACCATGCCATCACAAACAATTCCTGTCACCATGTCATCACTAATATTTCCCATCACCATGTCCTCACCAACTTCACCCGTCCCCATGCCATCACCAAAACAGCCGTCGCCAAAACTGCATGCAACAGTTTATCTTCTCTCTCTTCCCAAAACCCCCTTCTATCTCTACATGTGTATGTTGTTAATTATTATCTCTACTTTGTCTCACATGTCACAATTCTTTATAATAAAAACAAATTTGTTACAAAAATGGGTATAATGCAAAAGTAGATAATCTTTAAATTATATATGTACAACTAACCCATTTATATACATACCGGTTAGGGTTGACCCGTGTATATGCAAGGGCTGAGCCCAATGTATATTAATAAAATATTATAAATAAAATGACTTGCAATAAGAATCAACTTGTATCAATAAATTGGAATAAATAGTCTTAATTATGTAAATTCTAATACTGTTAATTTGAGTTGATACATAAAACCTAGTTATTGCCGCACAAATATATAGAAAATTAAAATTTAGAAACCAAATATAAATAGATACTACTAAACAACCTTTTGCTATTTAGATAAATTACAACAGGCAGGGAAAGCATGTACGGTGCCTTCCTAGATATGTGTCCAACCATAAGATATCTAAAAAGAGAAAAAGTTTCGTTAAGAAAGCTTCTTCATATGAATGGAGAAACTTTAGTATTAAAATCAATGAGCTTGTTGGATGTCATGAGACTTGTTAGGCACACTGATGTTAAGTCTAAATGAGGAGGTACAATTAGATTAATGAAGAAAAAGAAAGCAGAAGGAAAAAATAGATTAAGCAATGCAAACTTGTCTGGGGATTTAAACAGATTATGTAATCCATGTTTAGGGCACTGTGATAAGCTCTATACAAATGGTTGCATAAACATTTGGTATTGTAATAGTTATCTGAGAAAAATCAGCACTTTAAGAATTGGGAGGTATAACATGGTGTAGTGAAGTCATTTACTGGTCTAAAAGAGCTAACACACACACACACAAGGTATATTATGATTAGGAGGTCTAAAAGCAATTTATTGATGCAAAGGATAAAAAATGACCAAAGAAAACTTTTATGTACCTATAGACCTGTT
This sequence comes from Ehretia macrophylla, assembly GCA_037974665.1. Lineage (NCBI taxonomy): Eukaryota > Viridiplantae > Streptophyta > Magnoliopsida > Boraginales > Ehretiaceae > Ehretia > Ehretia macrophylla. The sequence continues at coordinate 82,767,839 of CM075780.1, forward strand.
TCATCTACTTCAGCAACTATAATGAACGATACCCCATTCAATGGATCTATCAGTGTATTCCAACTAGATGATTTTGTCCATTTTCCCTGCTCTACAAAGAATGACAACCCAGTTTATGCTTCTTGAATATCTTAGCATATTGGGTTCTATAAATCCTCGAAACTTTGAGATATTCTACATTTATATAAATTGCCCAGAGTTAATTTAATGGATTCAAATTCTTGTCTTTAATTTGAGCAAATGCAACATGTTAGAAATAAACAGAAAGCGAGAAAAACAGAACAATTTAGCTATGCATTCCAAACATTTCATTTACCACTCATCTTAGTTTAAACCTATAATTTTATGAATAGAATATCAAGAATATACATATAGGGGAAATTAATGATTTAGTTCCAAGTATTCACTTTCAAGTGAGGCCTTGTAGTCCCCAAAAAAAAAAAAAAATGAGGCCTTGAATATAATTTTTTTTTTCAATTCACCCACTAACTTGAGAAACTGATTCAATCTGCAACTCTAATGACATCTTGAAAGATATGCAATAGATGAAGCTTGAGATAAAGTGACACTTAAATATTACTTCGGGACATGTTGATCTTAGTACAACATCACAATGATTAGAGAAAGACAATAAGAACCACGATAACACATAATGATAAGGTTTTGGTAGAAGTATCTCAAGGAGTAAACTTTACTACAGATTCATTAAATATTGCATTCACATCATCAAGACAAATATCTTCTTGTTGAAAAACAGGCAGTTCATAGCCTTTTTTGAACCATTCATTCTCAATGATTTCAACAATTGTGATGCGTTGTATCATGTTTATCAGCACATATGGATTCAGAAATTAAACCAGTTGAAAGAACCAAACACCAAAACTCAATATCAGGGACATCACAAAATTTCAAATTTTCTATATAAGATTACTCCAAAAAATCAAGAAGAAGCAGCGGTTAGGAGAATAGGAAAGAAAACCCGTTTATTTACATACTGTCTATGGACTAGGATCCAGAATTCTTTTGATCAATTTCTTCGCACTCGAAGAGAACCATGGAGGACATGTAAACTCAGTCTTTTGTATTTGCAATGAAGCCAAAGTCTTATTAACTTGAGTTTTAGTTATACAAAAGAAAAAAAAACACTATACTGAAAATTGCATAAATGTGTAAAAACCATGAACACCATACTCAAAGCAGTCTAAACGCAATGTGATTGTGAATAGAATAAGATAACGCAAAAAAAAACCAAAATACTTAAGGTGATGTTTTCGGAGAGTACAAAATGCCCAAAGCTATAAGATGGAGTTTAAGATATACCGGTGTATTTATGATATAGACTAAATACTATAGGTTTATTATTGACATAGTCCAAAAGAAAAAGAAAATGAGACGCACAAATTTACTTCAACACAGATCTAGATAAGCATATTTCTGATAATGTGAAAGCTTTTCAAACGTTAAAGCCAATATAGCCTATAAAAAGATACGCATGTACTTCACCCATAAGAATATCACACATATATTAAAAATGATACCTCAAAGATTGAGCTTGAAAATATGAATAGAATCAGCTCAGAGATAACCAATTTTCAAAATTATGTAGAACTTATCTACAACTTCATGAGACAACCATTCCCCTTTTTTAAGCTATTTTTAATATTTAGGTTTCATGGCTAGAAGTTCATTGAGCCAAATGCTCTGTGACTGTGACAATAATCCTTTAATAACATTTTTAAAAGAAGAATATAAAAATATAGGCTTTGTTGGGATGTAAGGTAACAAAAGGAATTCACACCATGGTTTAAAGTCAAGTAGCTCAGGCACAAAAATTTAGATTATCATATACTTTCACAATAAATAGCAACCCAAAGTATATATTTTGCTTACTTTCTCAATGAATTCTGAAAGCCAATAATGCATATATGTACATGATTCATCTCTTTAATCTTAACAGGTGCACAAAATGGACAATTAAGCTATATATGAAGACCCATGAACTTATCATCCCTTTTAGGTGAAAGCTTGGCTATGAAGAGATAAAGGGAATAGTTTGAAATTGTTGAAAACCATGAGAACAAAATCATAAAGTTGTCACCTAGCTTGTTAGAAATAAATAAAAAATACATAAGACCTATTAAAATGCAGTTTATTAGTTTTGATTGCAAACATGACTTACATGTATTTAAAATTCTGAAGCAGACCAAGTAGCGGAACCAGTTGACCAGACAAATTTGCATTTCCGATATCACTGAAAAGAAACAAACATAATCCTTTTTTGTTGTTATCAATTCAATGGAATAGCAAAAGAATGAAATAATCACCAATCTGAAGCATAAGTGACTTACACAATTACACTCTAGTAACACTTTTTTCACCGTTGCATGTAACATGAAACCAAGTACAGATTTCACAAGGGTCGCATTCCAACTTTATAGAATATTATTAGGATTAGCTAAATTGCAGCTACATCATTTTTCACAAACTAATTCCTCAACAGTAATTACATTTACTACTTGGTCTAGAAATTCAATTAGTGCCTGAAAGAATAAATATACCCAGTGATTAAATATATGAAGTATATGTATGCAAGTGTACCTATGACTAAACAATAGTGCACACCATTACCATATTTTTGCAGAAGTATATAGTCAATATTTAAAATACTTGGACAGATAAAGAAATAAGAAGTCAATTCTAATAATTGCAAGATAATAAAAGAAAACATCTACACACCTTATGGTGATGCCTTGAACCTAGCTGATAGTTAGAACAAGACATCTAGTCTTACTGGTGTACACACGTAGGCATACCAATCAAACTTAAAGTCATAATATTATATAAAATAGATAAAACACGTAGTTGATAACCAAAGCACCATGCTTGATATATATGAATAATTGTACTCTCACTATTTCTTTTTCATAAATCCATATCTGAATAAACAAGAACCATAGTTGTTGAATCGTGAATCAAAATGTCATTTTTTTGAATCATGAATCGTATCGAATCGTGAATCGTACCGATTCGGTCACAAATTTAAAACTATATTAATTTGATATATAAAGTTTCTATTAACAAATTTTAGTTGAAATTCTTCTTTTGAATGAATATTAATATATGTTTTTTTTGTTACTTTTCTAATAATCACTATCTTGCAAACTAAATTTCAAAGCAATTTTATGTCCAAACTACAAAGACTGCATACGATTGCTTGTAAATCTGAAAATAAAAAAATATTTATATAGTACCATTGCTTGTGATAAAGAATAAAGTAAAACAAGCTAATATAAGCAAGGTCGGATCAGTGCTTTGCAACCTGAAACTTAAGAGAGATTGCTTTAGCTCATTATGCAGCTGGCTCTGACGAAGTTCGGGCTTTGGCACACGAATTCTTTGATGCCTTAGATTTTGATGGAGATGGTGAAATAGACTATAATGAGTTCTTGGACTTCATGACACTAAAAGGATATCAAAAGATGAGGAGTCACTATGTGTTTAGGGAGCTTGATAGTGATGGAAATGGCACCCTCGACTTCTAGGAGGTAATAACACTTTACTATATAATCAAAAGTGGAAGCCATTTTGTGATTTTTGTCAAACGTTTATATCACAAGAGTTCTTCACTTGTGTTAGGTACTATGAAAGCCCTCAAGACACCTTTAATATGTGTCTTGATTGTTATTGAAGTGGAAGATCTGATTGCAGTTTCTGAGTGTGGCTTGAATCACGAACGATTCAATGAATCGTACAATTCGATACGATTCACATACGATTCACGTTAATTCACGATTCTCTCATTCGATTTGTATTGATTCTTTGCAGAATCGTACGATTTCGACAACACTGGAAAGAACACATATAAAGCCACTTCCAAGATCCATCTCCCACTTCCTCTACCCCACGGTGGGCGCCAAAGAATTTTTCTATTGTAAAAGCTTGAACTATTATTGTAGTTGGTTTGTGGATTCACCAACATTTAAAGAGTCACCATAGTAAAGATTGTTGAAATTCTAAGCATGGAGTTTAGGCCGTGGACTTAGGCGGGGGCTAAACCACGCTAAAATCACGATTTGTAATCTCTTTCTCTCAACTCTCTCTTTGTATTATTTTTTGTACACCAACTGTTTGATAAATTGTCCCACTCATATTTTATATTGCTAGAGTGCATATCTATTTAAGATTGTTTTTGATTAATCATTGCTAGCATATTGCCTAATTGAAAAAGTAGTATTATTGCCTATATAACCTAATTCACCTCCTCCCCTCCTCTTAGGTTTAATTAAGGGATAACAAGTGGTATCAAGAGCTAGGACTTTGCATATACCTTAATATCTAACAAAGAAAAGATAAATGGCAAACAATACTACATCTCCTTACTTTGAGGGTTACTCCACTAATAGGCTTCCATTGTTTATAGGTATCAATTTCAATTATTGGAAGAACAAGATGAACACATATATACAATCTGTTGACTATACTTTATGGTCATTGGTAGAAGATGGTCCTTATGTTCCAATGAAGGAGGTAACAGTCAAAGATGCTTCAAGCTCAAGTGGAACCGAGAAAGTCAAAACCATCCAAGTGCCAAAGGAAGAGAGCGAGTTCAATGATCAAGACATTATCATGATAACCAAGAACTCAAGAGCCAAGATCATCCTCTATTGTGCTCTAAATGAAACTGAGTATAGTCGTGTGAGTTAATGTGAAACCGCTCACGAGATTTAGGAGATGTTACACATGTCTTATCAAGGAACGTCTCAAGTGAAAAATACCAAAATTGATCTTCACATCCATGAGTATGAGTTGTTTCGTATGAAGGCCGGAGAGTCACTAAATAAAATGCATCAAAGATTCTCCAAAATCGTAAATAACTTGAGTGCTCTCAGAAAGAAGTATCCAAATGAAGAACTCAACCGAAAGATTCTTATGGCTCTTCCAAAAGAATACAAACCAAAAGTGACATCAATTAGAGAGTCAACCGATCTCTCCAAGATTATGGTGCGTGAGCTCATTTGCAACCTTGAGACAGAGGAACTTGTACTGAATCAAGAAAAAATACGAGATGAAGAAGAAAATAAGACAAGGAAATCACTTGCTCTCATTGCTCAATCTCAATCGAGTGATAAAAATAAAGATGAAGAAATAAGACAAGAAAATAAGACAAGGAAATCACTCCTTGGAAAGAATTTTAAGAAGTTCTTGAAATACAAAAAGATGAAGAAATGAGAGCCCATCAACAACAAAATCAAGAGAAAATTCAACGAAAAAATTGAGAAGACCAAAGAAGAGATAAAATGCTTCAATTGTAACAAGCCGGGACACATCAAAGCAAAGTGTCCAAAATTGATCAAAGGGAAGCAAAAGGCAACGAAGGTTTGTGTTGAGGATGATATATCAACCAGTGATGAAAGTGGAAGCGAAACCGAAGTTACCAACTTTGTGTGCTTCATAGCTAGAAATGATGAGGTAACTTCTTCGTCTTGTGATGAATCTTCTTTTTCTTCTAATGATGATGAATGTACTTTTGAAGAACTAACAAATGAATTTTCAAAACTACATGATAGTTTTCTTCTTGCACACTCGAAAATAAAGAATCTTCAAAAAGAAAATGATGAACTTCAAAAAGAAATTAAAGAACTTAGAGATGAAAATAATACTCTTACCAAAGAGATTTGTGAATACTATCATTTAAAGTCCAAAAATGAATTAGAAATCAAAGATTTTGAAAAACAAGTTCTTGGTTTACAAAATGCTCTTGCTAGATTTTCAAAGGGAACAAAGGCCTTGGACGAAATCCTTGGTTCCAAAAAATTTCTATTTAACAAAGGTGGGATTGGCTATGAGCCATTTTCTAAACCAAAGTTCTCAAAAACTATTTTTGTGAAAGCTTCTCAATCCTCAATTGTCCATCCACCATTAAAAGAATCACAAAAAAGTATAAATTGACAAAAAAGGGATTGGCTATAAGCCACATCAAAAGGGGTTTCAAAATTATTTTGTCAAAGTATCATCCTCTTGACATGTAGCCTTAACATCAAGAGGATTTTTTAAGAGATGCACTTATTGTGAGAAGATTGGTCACAATGCATCACGATGTAGATTTAGAAACATGGTAGGAAGAGATTCTCACATTCCTTTATGGCTTAGACCCATATGGGTTGTTAGATGTATTAGGACTTCGTACTAACACAAAAGAACCCAATAGAACCTTGGGGACCAAACTGAACTTGATTTGTTTCTATGAATAATAGGTTGCCCTAAAGTTGAAGTATGAAGATACTTGGGTTATTGATAGTGGGTGCTCAAGACACATGACGGGATATGTTTATTTCTTTTATGAGATTGACAAAGATTTCAAAGGTAAAGTTAGCTATGGAGGAAATGAATAAGGCAAAGTCATCGGTAAGGGTAGCATAGGAGATATAAACTCTCTTTCCATTCATGATGTCTTGTATATTAAGGGTGTTAGACACAATTTGTTAAGTGTAAGTCAATTTTGTGATAATGGATTTAGAGTTGAATTTTTATCTACTTGTCGAAAGGTGTATGATAAAGATGATAAAGTGTTGTTTGTTAGAAATAGACGTGATAATGTATACGTGATTAATTTCCATGAATTAAAATGTCAAAATGTGACATGCTTAGTTACCATTAATGAATATTCATGGTTATGGCATAGAAGACTCGGTCATGCTAACATGGATTTACTTGCTAAGCTTTCTAGAAAAGAACTTGTCATAGGTCTTCTTAAGACTATATTTCAAAAAGACTATTTATGTGATGCATGCCAATTTGGAAAACAACACAAAACATCCTTCAAAATAATTAGCAAGGTAACCACATCAAGAGCTTTACAAAAATTACATATAGATCTTTTTGGTCCAATGGATGTGGCAAGCCTATGTGGATCTAAATATGTCTATGTTATCATGGATTATTACACTAGATTCGCATGGGTGAGACCTCTTGCACATAAAAATAATGCCTTCAATGAATTTGCTAAACTTTGTAATAAAGTGCAAAATGAGAAAGGCTATTATATAAATTGTATTCATAGTGACCAAGGCACCGAATTTATAAATGCATCTTTTATGGACTATTGTGAAGTACGTGGCATTGAACATAATTTTTCAGCTTCTAGAACTCCTCAACAAAATGGGGTAGTGGAAAGGAAGAACTGGACATTACAAGAAATAGCAAGAACAATGTTGAAAGAAAACAACTTGCCAACATATTTTTGGGGCGAACCCATAAATACCGCATGTTATGTGCTAAATCGTATGCTAATTAGACATTTTTTAAAGAAAACACCTTATGAATTATGGAAAGGTAGATCACCGAATGTGTCTCATTTTAAAGTATTTAGGTGTAAGTGCTTAATCTTAAATATAAAAGAACATCTTGGAAATTTTGATTCTAAATCAAATAAAGGACTTCTCATGGGTTACTCTTCAAGAATCAGAGCTCATAGAGTTTTTAACAAAGAAATATACTTATCAAAGAGTCTATGCATGTGGATTTTGATGAAACTAATCCTTTTGCTCCGAGAAAGAATGATGATGATGTAGGTGTTTTCGAAGTTGACATTCAAATCCTACCTACAACCATTGGCAATAAGGGAACCTCAAGTGATTCAAAAGAGAAAAATGTGGAAGAGGGTCAACCCTCGAAGGATGGTGAAGCTCTAGCAAATCCACAAGTCAATGAACAACCAATGCAAAATGTCCAAGAAGCCACGACAAATGATGATCTACCAAAATGTTGGAAGCTTGTGAGAGATCATCCAAATGATCAAATTCTTGGTGATCCTTCCAAGGGATGTATGCACAAGGAATTCGAGATGAGTATGATGGGAGAATTGAATTTCTTTCTTGGACTCCAAATCAAGCAAACATAAAAGGGTACTTTCATCAATCAAGCCAAGTACACTAGAGAACTTATCAAGAAGTTTGGGGTTGAGTCAGCAAAAGAAATAAGTATACCAATATCAACATCAATCAACCTTGACAAAGATGAGGAAGGTAGAAAGGTAGATGAAAAGCAATATCGAGGTATGATCAGAAACCTTCTTTATTTAATTGCCTCTAGACCCGATATTGTATTTGTTGTGTGCTTATGTGCTCGTTTTCAATATTGTCCTAAAGATTCTCACTTAAATGTAGTAAAAAGAATCATTATATATCTTAAGGGGACTATAGATTTAGGATTGTGGTATCCAAAAGGCACATTATTTGAATTTATAGGATATTCGGATGCGGATATGCAAGATATCGAGTAGATAGAAAGAGTACTAGTGGATGTTGTCAATTTCTAGGACATTCATCAATCTCTTGGTCTAGTAAAAAGTAAAATAGTGTAGCTCTCTCAACGGTTGAAACTGAATACGTATCTGCCGAAAATTGTGTTGCCTAAATTCTTTGGATGAAACAAAATTTGTTCGACTATGGCCTTGTGTACGATAATATGCCTATTAAATGTGACAATACAAGTGCCATTAATCTCATTAAAAATCTCATTCAACACTCTAGAACAAAATATATTGAAATTAGGCATTATTTCATTCACGATCATCTTCAAAAAAGGGATGTTATACTTGAATTTGTTGATTCCGTGCATCAATTAGCGGATATTTTTACTAAATCTTTGCATGAGAATCAATTTTGCATGATTAGAAGGGAATTGGGCATGCTTAAAATCAGTTAAAGTTGCAAAAACATGAAGTTTTTCCGCGTAAGATGCACTTCCCGACAGAAAGTGCACCACCGGAAGAGGGGGCTGGCACCGGTTGACCGACGGAGCATACTCTCGTCCAGTGGACGTGCCTCGAGTGCACGAGGGTCTGGCACAGGTCGACCGGCGCACCTACCCTCGTCTGGTCACGGCACTAACAGGCACCAAGCTTAAAACCTGAATTTTTAAACTTTTTCAGTCATTCTTTTTGTTTCAAACTCTACCCATCTTTCCCATTCCAATCCTATAAACCCTTATCAATTTTTCCAAGCTTTAAACATCATCTTTTTTACTACAAACGGAAGATCAAAGCCTTTTAAATCCCAAAATTTACTCCAAAGCTTTTCATTCTCTTTAAATCTTTGTCAAAAATCTTCAAGTTTTCTCTTGCCCACCAAGTGTTCGACAAAATTACCCAACCAATTTTTTTTTTTTGCATTCTCTTCAAATTTCTCTTGTCTACTCATGGTCTCTTCATCTAGACAAGTATCCAAGAAGCGAAAGACCAATTTTAGGCCTCATACCATTGACCCATGGGATTCTATGCACGTCATCGCACCGACTGATTTCTCCAAAAAGAAAATACTATGGGGTAAATGTATTGATCCTTCAAACTTTTTGGATAACACTCATCCACATAAATTGCTTAGACATCAATGATGGCTTCCTCTATTTGGACTTGAGGACATCAATTGTGATCAAACTTGATTGGCATTCCAACTAGTGGTTTAAAAATTTACTCCCCTGTCAACTTACCAAGTGGACTACACGACATCGCTCCAACAGATATATTTACTACTTTGTGGGAAGGCTCGGGAAGGTCGGAAGAGTTCATGACAAAACGAGATCAACTTTGTGCTGAAAAACGATTGTTCCTCTATATCTTGAATCAAGTCCTCATGCCTCGCATTGTCAAAGACAGGACAATTCCATTCTTCACGGGCTATGTGATGTATCTCATGTACAAGAAGGTAAAAATTAATCTCCCACATATTATGCTTAGTCACATGTTGGTTTTCAAAAAGAAATCTTTGCCTTATGGGATGATCTTGTTTCACCTTTTCCGTCTAAGAGAGATTGATCGTGTTGGTCAATTTGAACCCTTGAATGATTCCACCTACCTTGTTGACAAACATTGCCTCGATAAACAATATATGGCTCGTGACAATAACGACATTGTCTATATTAAGCAATGTCAATTCCATAAGGTTCAAAGTGAAGTAGTTGATGATCTAGAAAACTATGACCATAGGGAGGAGGAAGATGAAAGTGAGGCCGTTAGCGAGAGTGATGAATGAGATAACGAAGGAAGAGATGCCGACATTGGGACTTCACGGGCTGATATTGGAACTGCAAGTTCTTCTACAAGGATAAGATCTCGCCCAGCCACTCTTGAAGAAGTAAATACCAAGGTTGATAATTTGACTTCAAAAGTTGATTAGTTATCTTTGACGGTTGAAGAAGTCAACTCGAGATGAAGGGCATGAAGACGATGCTTGAAAAGCTTTATGAGAAGTTTATGAAGGACTAAGCCTGTTGCCTTGTGATGCATAGAATGATCCCATTTCCCCTATCTCCTAGACCTTTTAATTTTTTCAAAAACATCTTGTTTTACTTTGTCATGCTCTCTCTCTAGTTGTTTCAAATTTTCAACTCACTATGTTTCTTCCAATCTACTTCCATGATTTTGGTATTTTCGTTTCAATTGCTATGTCTTGCTTTATTATGTGTATTTGTGCCAAATAGTTGGAGGTGCAATATGGATGATCATGCTTTACTTTGTTTTGCTAATGATAAAATGGGAGAGAAAAATGTATAAATAATAAACTTGAGCCTTAGATAAGACTCTTACATTGCTCATACATTGAGGGAGAGTAAGAAGCTCATACATTGAGTGGGAGTAAGAAGTTAAAACATGCACAAGTTAAGGGGGATTTTTGTACAAACTTATATCTTACCTATTTTAGGTTCAAGCAAACTCAAAATGCACGAAATGCTAAATGCTCTCTCAAACTCATTTATGCTTACGTTGTTATTATTTGTGATAAGTTTTGTCATCATCAAAAAAGGAAAGATTGTTAGCCTAAAAGGCTTCTAAATCTTGATTTTGATGATTACAAATCATAAATATATTTAATGAGTTTGTTATGTATGCATAAGTAAAGATGAATAAAAATTGACTCCGATTCCAAGTTTATCAAAATAAAGAAGGAAAAAGAACATTCATCAACTCAAGGAAAAGATTCGAAGAATGAAGATAGAATTATAAAGATGGAGATGGAAATCATAAGGGGTACCGATTAGGACTTGACTAGGGTTTTGGGTCTTGCAAATGGTATATGCTCAATAATGATTCTCAAATATCATTTTGAAATATTTGAAAAATGTCTTACAAAATACGCTAAAAAGAAACGCTTTCAAAAACCCAACCCTTGTAGTTTTAAGCCCACCGGACGACCCCATGACGATCGGTCGATCGGTGGCCAAAGGGTCGTCTGCCTGAGGCCTATCCACTGGATGAGGGTCTCTCGACCGGTCGACCAGTGGAACAGGGGTCGACCGGTCGGGCCAAAATGCTGATTCAAAATATAGTCGTTTTATGAACATTGAGGTGCATTAATTACACATTTTCAGTTATATTAAACTCTCTCAACTGAAAAACTTTATAGCATTGATTCAAAGCAATTACTCTTGAGTTCTTTCATTCATTTCATCTTTGAATCATCATTGAGTTATACTTGAGCAAGAATTTGTGAACAATATTGACAGAAACATTTATTGTATTCATCTACCCTAAAAGGGGGTATGTATTATGAATCTCAAACACTTACCAAAAGAGAGAATCAAACACTTTGAAAAGAAGAATTTCCTTGTCAAAGATGTTGGGGTTAAAGCTTTGTATTGAGAAAGATTTTTCTATTGTAAAAGCTTGAACTACCAATGTAGTTGGTTTGTGGACTCACTAATATTTGAAGAGTCACCATAGTAAAGATTGTTGAAATCCTAAGCGGAGAGCTTAGGTCGTGGACTTAGGTGGAGGCTGAACCACACTAAAATTGCGATTTGCAATCTCTTTTTCTCAACTCTCTCTTTGCATTATTTTCTACACACCAAGTGTTTGATAAATTGTCTCACTCACATTTTATATTGCTAGAGTGCATATCTATTTAAGATTATTTTTTATTAATCATTGCTAGTATATTGCATAATCGAAAAAGTAGTATTATTGCCTATATAACCTAATTCACCCCCCTCCCCCCCTTTCTCGTAGGTTTAATTAAGGAACAACAATTAGGATAGAGCATCTACAACAGAATGACACTCCAGACACACATAAGTCATAGGCTCAAGGCACAGAAAGAGCTTTCTGCAGTAAGGTGCGCACAGTAGACCAAGTGAGTCTGTCCCTTCCTCAAACCAATAGACCCAAAAACGTGTTCAACCCTCTTTTTGACACAAGTGCATACAATAGTTTTATACACTGATTTATATACATACACACACAAATACAGAAACTAATCCACATGTCATCACTTCTTATCTTTTAATTCACAAAATATGTGAAGCACCAAATCAATAATACTAAAATATCTTCTCAACAATGGAAAGATTAATACAAGCATAGCTTATCAATAATGCTATCAAGATTCTTCTAAAGAAAACTAGTAAAATGCAAGCTCAAAAATAATGCCTTAACATAATGTCTTGCGTTTCTAAACATTCAATGACAGAAAAATAGACATCATTTTCGCAAGTATTTGAAAACGAATACATAACAAAGAATTGACAAAGTGAGGACTCACTATAGTATAAATGGTCATTATTTAGCTTCATAAAAAGACCCTGTGATTAGCACATATGTTGATGTCTCTCTATTAAGATTTAACATTATTTTATAAAACAGAAAAAAAAGCAAAAAAATTAAAATTAAAAAACAAAAAAAATAGAAAAAATAACAATAAAAAATAGAAAAAAGCAAAAAAACTTAAAAAATTCAAAAAAACCAAAAATAACATACAAAAATTCTCTATATATATATATATAGAAGAACAAAACCCTATCTGTCCAATATTTTTGGTGAGAACATTAGGAAACTCATCTGTATTGTGTTTTTGGCGGAGAACACAACTAAACTCCATTGTCTGAGTTACAATGGTGTAAAGATGCCATAACAATCATCTTCATTGTTATTGGCTGAGTCTGTAGAAATGGATGCCTAATATATATACATATATTCGCTGGGTAGGGGATGGAGGGGCTGTAGGGTGGGGGTAAGGGAGGGCGCTGTTGATCGGGAGGTATGGGGACGAGGGAACTGTAAGGTATGGGATAGGGATAGGGGTATGGGGGAAGGGGATTGGGATAGGGGTGGGTTGCCGCGTAGGGGTGGGGGACTCGGGGGGTCATGGGTAGAAGGTAGGGGACGTGGGATGGTTGTTTGTTTTTGAAATTAGATCAACCCTAATGGGGCTGATGTCCTTTAAATTTTTTTTATTTTTTTTTTAAAGATTTGTGGAGACGGGATTCAACTCCCGTCTCCAAGCTTGGAGACGGGAGATAAATCCAATCTCTAAAATTAGAGACAAGGTTTATCACCCGTCACCAAAATTTTAGAGACGGGGATGGTTACCCGTCTCTATTAGAGATAGGCTAGGGCTCCCATCTCCATTATTAGAGACAGGATTCAGCTTCCGTCTCTAATGTGTTGGTAACGGGGTATAGCCCCCGTCTCCATTGGAGACGGGATCGATCCCCGTCTCCAATACGGAGACAAGGAAAAATGAAAAATAACTTATTAACGTTTAAAATTAAAAAAATGTATATTTAAAAATATAATTTTAATCTTAGTAATTATATAAGAATTTATTAATAAAGGTACAAAAATATAATGTGTAATTTTATATAAAAAAAATATGATTCATACAATTAACAACTATTAATTTATAATTGACAAAATTATATGAAGTGGAAAAGTTTTAATTTTCAATTTTACATTTATTAGCTGAAAATATAATTTAATGCATGTCGTGATTGGACAACTAGATATTTCTATAGACAAAAATTAAATAAAGTATGTCATGTTTCAACAGCTGAATCTATAATTTGTCGCCGTGAGCTTAAAAAGTCGTCATGATTTGACAGATCACTGAGGTGATTGTACAAAAAGACACGTGCATACGGACTAATTAATGGTCATAAAGTTAGATGTGACTGAAAACGAAAGAAAAAAATAATTTGGTGACGCTCTAACATGATATATTAGGTCGTATCATGGTTTAAATCTAAAATTATATATTATGGTTTATTAACCATAATATATTATTAATCCTACTAATTAAAATAGATAAAACTTAGATGTTACCCATTATGGTGACAGCATGGTGATGGAATCTATCACCATACCGTCACCGAGCCATCTCCACCGTATCCAAATTACCTACCTAATTTTTCCCATCACCGTGCCGTCGCCAATTTTGTGACGGTTTAACTTGGCCGTCACCAATTTGGTGACGGTATAGCATGACCGTCACAAAATTGGAGATGGCAAAGACGATCGTCACCAACGGTGATGGCTTGGGGACGGTTTTTTGCGGTGGATATTTTGCTGTTACCTTCTCCTCACAAAACTTGCATCAAACTTTCCCGTCACAAAACCATCGCAGTGTTAGAGACGGCATGGCGACGACCCGTCTCAAATTCCAGTGTTTTTGTAGTGGTCATAGGTAATCTATTAGAAGAAGTATTTAATTAAAATCCTGAGTCTTCACCATTATGAGAAGAAAAGCTCGGAGGGTCATTATCCCCCTCGGCTTATGCCTCCATAGGCTCATCATATATACCCGAGGAGATGAATTCATTGAGACTGACAAGCTTATTCCTATTGATAGGCTCCATGGTTCAGAGAGCATGGGCGAAGGTCTCAAGGTCAAGTGAGCACTCAGGTGGATTTAAATAGAGCTCTGGTAAAATATGCCAAGTAGTCCTGACCAGCTAAGGCCTCAGCGATTTTACAAAAAAGAACTTGTAGTGTCATCCCTTATTCGAAGAAGGCCAGGTCCCAGATTGAAATACGTTGGAGTGTGTATAGGCAGTGAAATAATACCTTCCGCAACCATTGGCCTTGACTATGTAAAAATTGGCAAATAGGTCGGAGTCGGTTGTTGACCAAGGTTTTTAACATATATGTAAAAAGCTATGACCATGTGCCAATTGTTTGAGACCAGCAGACCTAGGCTCAGGTCGAAGAAGTTAAGGACATCGACGATGTATTTTAGGAAAGAAAGATAAAGAAATTGAAGAGTATCATAGTAAAAGCCCAACTCCCTCTCTCTCAAACAACAAGCCCTATCCTAGGGCTCGGGCATCCGAACCTCAAAGTCGTTGGGGAAGATACTATTTCTTTCGAGTTTAAGGATTATATTTCTTTGAGAGGAGGTCGGTCCATAACATCTAAAGGTTCACCATCATCATCACCGTCACTACTAGGGGCACGAGATGATTGGTCGGGAATATCTACAGATGAAGGTAGTTGACCTACTGGTGTAGTAGAGGGAGTAGGGTCGGACATAACTACCGAGCTCACCCTAGCGTTTGTGCAAGGTCTCGAGCGGGAAGGAGATGAGTCAGAAAAGGGGCCAGAGGCCGAAACTTGTCCTTTGGGAATGACTTGGAGAGGAACATGCCTAAAAATCCTATTAGTATGAGGGCTAGGCCCGAACTCTAAGTTCTCTAAGCCCTTGAGTACTCTAGAAGGAGTCATGGGATTAGGGTCGGCTAGAACAACATCAATCTCAAGCATGGCGTCATTACCACTATTGCTTTCCTCACCACCCTCGTGGTCATAAGAATGGACAGGCTCATTCAGGGAGTTAGCCTCTGAATCTAACCGAGCCATAGAAAAGAAAAGAAAAGGAAAAGTGACGTACCTAAAAGTTGAAAAGGAAGAGTGCAAGAGCTCGGACGAAGTGAAATGACAAGGAAGTTGCAGAGCTCGGAGAGAGTTTAAAGGGATTCGAGAAAATGAAAGTGCAAAATGATTGAAGGGGTGCCCTATTTATACAAGAATGATAGGCGGGAAAATGAGCGGTCCAGATTTCATGGGGTAGTGGGCCAAAATCGTCCAACCAGAATGGGCCGAAATTGAATGAGATCGTGCATAAAAAACTGTTCCGCAATGCAAGGAAGATTCCTAGACTTCTAGATCGAGCTCATGGAATCGAGGGGCAAGTGATGTGGATGAAATTAACCAACACTATCTCCCTTAGAATGATCTGAGTTATTGAATGTGATCAGTACCCTGCTATGTATGGAAAGTCATTAGATCGGTCAACCTGACCTACAAACTTTAGTCCAAGGAACCTGAGGTTCGACCATTTTGTGCCTCGAGGTCCAACCATGCCCCGACCTCGTGGCAATACGACAAGATCCAGTGAAATCCGAAAAAGTCGTCAGAGGGAAAGGTATAAATATGGCAACTACACTCACAAAAAAGATAATTTATCATTTACATACTACACACTATACTTTCCAATCCTCGTTATTATTCTCAAGCAAAATACTAACTTAAGCATTTGAGTGCTTACGTGGGCAAGACCCACATCCGTTTCTTTTATAGATTAGCTCGGAAGACACCCGATCAGTTTTGATCATCAATAGAATCCTTTCTCGTTTGTGCCTAGCTCCATTAATAGATTATTAGAAAGTATAATATGCAAGTAGCAGCTTGTTACTCCTACTTCAAGTTCTAATTAGTTCTTGTTTTTTATTCTTTTTCGTTTTTTTTTTCCTTTTCATTTATAGGGCACAAGTCTTAAGTTCCACTCTTGCATATATAAATATATTATTTTATTAGAAAATAAGATCGAGTAATCTTAAAAATTTAAATTATAACAAGAAATGATAATTAATTTTCTAACCGTTTGCAAATACATGCACTAGGTTGTTAATACCCCTTTATCTTTGTAATTTAAGCTATTTTGTCACTGTTGGATTAGGATTATGGGTCACCCAAGATGGATGACCCAACTCGTTTGACCCAAGTGTAGGAAGTTGAGTAAGTTCCCAACACTTGGTTTTTAAGTCCAACCCAGTTATAGAACGCTTAAGCATGTTCTATTATCACCAGACAAAAACAAAAGTAGCAATTCTCTGCTCTTGCTCCAAATCTCTCATAAGGCATACCAACTTAAGTATTTAGGCTGTGAATTAAGCAGAGCATAATACAGTATTGTGCATTTAGATTCTCGGCATACGCAGTGGAACAAACACGTTTATCAATCTGTCGTTTTTCGCTACATAAAAAGTTAGTCTTCTTTTATAGATTTTACAGTTTATGAAGATACTGTATTTAGTAATAAAAATCCTCAGTCACATTTACTAAGAGCTAAAATATATTCTCGTCAAAGTCTCTTCTTGAGGGAGAACATGTCATCTCCATTAATGTGGTCCTGATTGTATACGTGGTTAATTTGATGTTAGTTTTCATGTCCAAATGTCAAAGTAATCATTTTTTTTGTTGTTGTTGTATAATTGGAGTTCGAAGTTACGATTTAAACTCAAAACTTATTATTATAACATGTTATTCAAGTATTTCATCCAACAACTCTAACATTAAAAATGCTTAAAAGAGGTGCCTCACATGATTATCCGACAATGTGTTATGAAATTACGGGACTAATCTAAGGCCATAACCTCAACTTTTCACTTGGAGAAACAAGCATTTTGAGACTTGAATCTGGGTGTTCAAGGAAGGATCCTCGTGTTAAAATCATGACATTCAACATTAAGAGAATTGAAAAGTTCCTTTAAAAAAGTATGGGTTGCTGGCTATAAGTTCCTATTTTAGTGCCACAAGTCGGTTCTTTTAGAGGACCATAATGATCCATCTTTATTTCATCTGATTAATCACCAATCTTATATTGTTTACGAGTTAATTAATCTCACGGCGTGAGAGATTTATTATCCATTATTAATTTGCATAGCTATTGCATGTATTTTAGGTATGTCTAATTGTTGTTTTGTGGTAAATGATGTCTGCCTAAAATTTGTACGAATTCGTTTTGATATTATATATGCAAATAGAATCACTTTTGTCTATTGCCATCATCGGCCTTAGAAAACCCGGAGTGGATGTACATATATGATAGTGTGGGACACAACTCCATTGACTCCAATCATTTTACAATATAGGAATAATTCTTAACATTTTAATTTGAAAAATCAATTAGCATTGTAGTGGACAAAAAGTCCCAAATAATGTCTGTTGATCTTCGGATCTCATCTAATCAGACAAAATCTTAACACACTCTCTGACCCTTCCCTTCGGTGCCTTCATATTTCTATTGTGGTTAAGGTAAGGTAGGAAAATTATCAATATCACTACCTATGAAGTACTTCACGTTATAACAAAATATAAAATTTAAAAGTATATGTGAAGGTCTTTTTTGGTTAAAGTATAAAGATACTTCGTCTTTATTCTCAAGGGAATCAATAGTGTATTGAGCACTAAGGAGAAGATTCGAGAAGACATCTTTGCGAGAGTCCATGCAGAACACGAAATTACTGTAACTCAAGCATCAATAGACATTTCATCAATAGAGTTTATTTGCCTTTGACTTAATTGTTTAGTCATCACATCTTCGAGTCTTGCGGAGCCCAGATCGAGGGCGTGATAATGGTGGCAAGGCCGAATCCTGTGGAAAGTGCGGGTAGCCATTGCCAAGAATAAGTGGAGGGGATTGGATTGGCAGGTGGAAGAAGGACTAATCCACGGATCTTTGAGAGAAGGGAATCCGGCAAACGACCCTCCCTGCAGGATCAGTGCAAACAGGGGCGGACCTACATTAAGCCTTATGTATGCAAGTGCTTACACTGAACAAAAGATAATATGGTTCAGTGGTTAGAGAAATGCCTTTAAAATTCTTTGGTGCTGCTGGTCACGGGTTCAAGTAATTCAGGTTGTAGATTTTTGCTGCAGTGCACGCTTGTATTTTTTTTTTAAAAAAAAAAAAACCTGCTCATTTTCTCAAATCAAACCCAAACCCAAACCCTTCTCTATCCTTTACAACCACACGCACAAACCCAAACCCTACTCTCCTTTACAAAAGTGATTATTATCACTCGAGTATAAAAATTTATTCTTCCTCTTTTTGATCACAGGCTTGAATTTCTTATACCATCTAGTTACTAGGCTCTACAAATTCCTAAGACAATGTGTATTGCTGTGTTCATTTGGCAAGCTCATCCTAAGTATCCATTTCTTCTTGTGCTTAACAGAGATGAATATCACAACAGACAAGTTTTGCAATTCTTATCTTGTTTATTTTGTTTGCCTTTAGTGTGCATGGAAATTTATTGAGATTTTGTTATGTTGAAATTGTTTTGCTTGAAGGCCTACAAAAGCAGTGGCATGGTGGGAAGATGGTGAAATATTAGGTGGAAGAGATGACGTTGCAGGTGGAACATGGATGGCTTGTTCAAGAGAGGGCAGATTTATTAGTCCCTTACATAAAAAAAGATGTATTTGAAAGGTATCGACAATGAGTTAATTATTCAATACTTTCAAAAAATACATTCACGCCGGGGATAATTATAAAATGTACATTTTGTATTGCGATACTTTAAAGTTACTTTTTTCCTCTCTTTTGTATTTAAAATGTGCTTAATATGTATTTATTTACGTATATATAAGTTTACTTGAACCTTTATTATTCACTATATCTTTGTGGTGCATGCACTGACCCCCGTAGCCTGGGTCCGCCACTGAGTGCAAATGCTGGAGAATGAGAACCCATAACAAAGGTAGCTTGGCATATGCTAGAGACCATAAAATAGATACCCAAAACACTCAACCTACCCACTAGAGACCGTTAAGTACTTATCGAAAAGGGTTACAAGGTAAAAACCGAACAATCTAGCTACTTTCATTAATAAATAAATAAAATAAAATAAAAAATAAAAAATTGTATATATATGAGTATTAATTGTGAATTATAGTTCACGCTAAAAGATAATTCTAGATCCGTTCTCGTATAAAACCCCACACTTTACATATGCTGCCAAACATCCAATCGTGGAAGAGCGTTAAACAGAAGGAAATATGATCAGAAAGTGAACTTCTGTTTGTCCACTTAAATTAGGTCACCCTAGTGTTGGATACTTGTGCTAGCTCGTGACTTTTCGCGGTCCCATGCAAATGCTACAAACCAAAAGCTCCATTTGTCTGATGCATCTATGATTCTTGGCTTTCAACATTTTATCTAAGCAATGTGTCCTCAGTAGCCAACACCTGCTCTTGCCTCTACATGGTGAAAGAAGCAACTGATAGGACACCCTACCCTTCCCCTTCTCAACTAACGATCAAATGTTCCATCACTTTTGTTTGTAAACCATGGCTTTTTCCTCTTCAAGCATGACCCTTTGCCACCAACTAGTCCCACTTCAACAGTACAATAAAATTGTCAAAGAAGTACACCCCAAGTGGGACATAAACTTAGATATAATTTTACAAAAGAGATCAAAGTTAAACAAGAATAGGACCTGAAAGGGACATGGATAGTTCTTTTTTTTTTTTTTTTGGGGGGGGGGGGGGGGGGGTGTGGTGTGGGGAGGCGGGGTGTTGAAGCAAACTGGCACGAAATTAGAGGTGAATTTCTGCTGAGAATAAGTCAAGGAGGCATAAGGTGAAGACTAGGGATTATGACGGAGGTACATACAGACGAAAGAGAGTTTTGTGGTTAAATGCCAATATCAAGAAAGGGGTACATCACCCATTGCATAGATATAGTTGTGACAGATTTATAGCCTTTCGTATCATATTATATTATGCATACGTATTGTATTTATCTTATAACGTTATAATAATATAAAAAGACCCAAACTCGTTTGTGACCTTTCTCAAATGAGTTTATAGAGACGACTTTACTTTCTTACAAAGGCTATAAGCTATTCTTAGAGACAACATGGAACTTTCACAATCTTTTCCTAATGAATTTACGGGTTACAGATTACATTGGCGGATCAGAAATTGCAGCACTATACATATAACTAAAGGAAATGATTGTTAGTAAAATTGTGAGTATTTGATTTGCATTTATAATTCACGTTTAACAAATTACGTACTATTATATTGATAATCACGATAGGAAATAAAATAATAAGTCTGGAAAGACATTTACATGTTAAATTATGATTGATAATTAACAAGATTATAATATATAATGCAAAATAAGATTTGATATTTCATGAACAATTGGAAATAAAACACTAAAATAAGTAATGAATCTAGAAAGGATACTTATTTATTGTAGGCCGAAAGTGTTTGCAAAATAAATGCAAACGGAATAATAAAGAATACCAGAAATCTTGAATCCAAAGAACACCAGCATACCAAATAATGCCTCAAAATAAGAATACTAGAATATGTAGAAAATCGGAGTATGATCAAGACCTAAATTTGATTCAGTTTTCTTAGGATTTTTATCGCCCTGCTATGATGCTATGGTCATTAGCGCTAGTTTTGTAAGAAATAACGATGTTCGTCTTACAATAACAGTACTTCTAATCACAAGACCCGACAAATCAATAAAGTAGAATTCTTCCTCTATAAAAAGATTATGTAGATTCTATATGCATACTCTTATTTTCTCATGCCAAAATAACCAAGATATTTATAGAAAAAACATGTAACGGTTTCTAACCAAATAATAACCACTTATAAATAGCTGGGGTTAATTTTGAATATTGACATTTATTGATGAAAAATAAAACAAATGTAAATATTGACATTTATTGATGAAAAATAAAATGAATGTAACTGAAAATTTATTTCTCATACTTATTGTCATTCCTCCAAATTTGCTGGGGCAAATTCGGAAACGAGACCGCCATGAACCTAAGAATATCAACTTCTTAAGCCCGCAAAGCTCTATACACTCAAAAATAACAATAAATTAAACTAAAATAATCTTCCCTTAAATACTAAAAACAGAGTGTCTAAATCCTCCAAAAAGGTAAAAGCTTCAAAAATTCGAAGAAATACATATATTCACTAAAAACTTTCATACAGAATAATCTTAATATTTTAAATCATAAAAATCTCGCAGTCCAAAATCAGAGAGCCTTCTTATCTGCAAGAGTCAAATAAAACAGTGAGCGAAACAAAGCCCAGTAAGTAGAACTCACCCCAAGAAAAGCTGAGGCTCAAAGATCAATAAAATTCAGAGGCCAATAATCGACACGAAATTCAATAATTAAGACAATGACATAATATCGAAACTAACAAAACTATAACAAGCTGTAGCTGCTTAGCAGCGCGATTCACAATACGAAGTTCACAGTTCACACTAAAACAGATGACGGCTAATTAACTTCTAGCCGTCTAGGATTCGATACATAACTTGTATAGTCCATAGGTTCAAAACATGTCACGCACTTAATTTTATCCAAAAAAATCAAGAAACAAGATCTGATAATAATCAATACGGAGTGCCAAAGAAGACGAAGAATTGAATAAAATTTGTTGATCAACAAAAGGGGACGAAAAAACGGTAAATCCTACTTACCTCAAAACCACGATATTAGAACCAAGAATTAAAGCCTTCCAAACCTTCAAAACTTGATAAAATATTCTCCTAACCTTTTTTTTTTTTTTACTTTTTTCCAAAACTTGTGAGATTCTAAGGTTTCACGCCTCGTTTATATAGAGATTTGATCTTAATCTGATAGACTCTCAGAATTTAAAACTAATTAAAACTCTATCTTATTTTTCAGATTATCTCTTATCTTAAATAGTAAAATCTTGAAAAAAATCAAAATTCATATTTATCTTATCAAAATCATATTCGAACTAAAATTCTATTATATATTTTTTTGGGCAAATCTTACAAATAGTCCCTATTATTTACAAATTTTTGACAAATAGTCCTTATTATTTTAAAAGTCACATAGTTAGTCCCCATTGTTTGTAAAAGTTTCACCAATAGTCCCTATTATTACACAAGTCATTCAATTAGTCTCTATTATTTACAAAAGTCTCTCTATTAGTCTTCATTGTTAGCAAAAGTCTCTCTATTAGTTCTCATTGTTTGCAAAAGTCTCTTCATTAGTCCCCAATGTTTGCAAATGCATTTGCAAACATTAGAGACTAATGGAGAGACTTTTGCAAACAATAAGGACTAAGTGAGTGACTTTTGAAATAATGGGGACTATTTGTGGGACTTTTACAAACAATTAGGACAATTTGTGGGACTTTTACAAACAATGAGGACTAACCGTGTGACTTCTAAAATAATAGGGACTATTTTTCCAAAACTTATAACCAATAGGGATTATTTGTCCAATTTGCCCTATTTTTTTTTTCTTCAAATCCCTTATCCTATCTTATCTTTTTTTCCTATTAAGACTCTCAATTAATAATAAAAATTGGGGTCATTATACTCATCCCTAAAATAAATCATGAAATAAACTTTGAATATTTATTTTTAGAATAAACTACGGAATAAATTTTGAAAACCGTTATTTCTAAAAATAAAGTCATGATTGGACTCTTACCACAACTTGAAGTCAATTGACTTTATTTTTTTTACGGGAGACAAACCCACTTCCTCAAATATATTTTCTCAAATTAATCCTTTAACTTTATCATTAAATTTCTCATTCGTTACTTATTTGGGTTTGACATGTGAACCTAGCTTCCAACAATTATATTTGATGAATGAACGATAGTGAATAAAAGTTCTATTTAGAGAGCAAGTAAATTGTAGTTTCTACCACACTCAGCAATCATTGATCATGCGCGCTTTAACTATAGGCATAACAAGTTCATTGGTTCAATGTAAAAAAGGAAACTCATAACAAGTTCATCAATTCAATGTATGATCATACTAACTTGTAATAGAGACTAAACGCGTTACTTTTAAAATAATATAGATGAAATTAAAAAAAAAAATTAATACTAGAGATCAAATACGTCATTTTTGAAACAATGAGAAAAAAATTGCAAAAAGTACAAACATTAAGAACCATTTGAAAATTTTGCCCTTTAAAATACATGGAAGCGTGAAGTTGAGTTTATACAACTCTCTGCCTTGGGGAGTGACACCCTGTTTGTTCTTAATTAGCTAACAAAGGCTCCTAACATCGGTGACACAATGTGCAACTGTACGGCAATCCAATAGGAAAAAATGAGTACACTGATTCCCTTCCCGAATATGAAACTTGAATGGCTACTGTGGATGCATGTATCAACAATCATCATCAATTTTGCAGCTTGAAATGGATGAATAGTTGGTAGGTCTCTTGTGATCAATGCTAGTATAACGCTGGAATCCGTATTAAAATAGAGAGAATTAATATATATACGTACACTCTCACTCTGGCAACTGCACAGCCCGAATATATAAAGTAAGTCCCTCACTAATTGGCCTCAACAAGGACATCATATAGTACTCTTCCAATTAATTAGCCAGAAAATTTAGACTCTCTCAAAATCTTGAATTAAGATTACCAAGTCTAGAAAATTTTAATTGAGGTAGACGCTATATCAAGTCACTCTATCCAAAAGACTTAATTTATTTTGGAAGTTATGAGCTGCAAAAGCTTCAAAGGAGTGAGCATCCACACTAGTCAACCTCCTTTATTTAAGCTACTAGATAGATAGGGACGCCTCCAAATGGATCAAGCTGCCTATCTACTCTCAATTCTTCTTAATCCGATAATCACATGTACACTTGATTAAGCAGGCACCCTTCGGGGCCTAGCCCAGTTTCAGCTGAAGGTACTCTTCGTCAAGAGGCCCAATATTAATTGCAGTCGGTGCTCCATCGTTGGATTATTGGTCCCAATGATCTCTCGTCGTCGCTATAATTAATTGAAATAACAATTGCAGTTTGAAATCAATAATTGCTCGCATGCATGCAGTTTTAATTAGTTGCAAGATCAAGCTAGCACATGAAACATACTAGTCGAGAATATTAGATTGTACGCCATTACAACTTACAAACTAGAGGAAAGGAAAGGAAAGGAAAGGAAAGGAAGCACAAACGGACACTTTGATCTTTTGGCTCTGCTCTGCTTCCCCTAGCTAGCTAGCTAGCTAGGTACCACACACACACACACACACACACATATATATATATCGATTACTACGTATACCTGGCTTAACTAGTGATTAAAACTTGTTCTTGTACCAGTAAACACCCTTGTTTGGATTTCCCTCATCTGGATCAACATACAGACACTCTCTTGCTTCTCTCCACATTGCTATGTAGAATGAGGTCCCATCAAATTGATAATATTCTCCCAGTATTGGCTTTATAGCTTTTGTTGCTTCAGTTGCATGGTAATGTGGCATTGTTGAAAACAGATGGTGAGTAACATGAGTGTCTGTGATGTTGTGAAACACCTTGTTCAGCACGCCATAATCCCTGTCCACAGTTGACAATGCTCCCCTCAGCCAATCCCACTCAGAGGAATCGTAGTGGGGTAGTGCTGGATGTGTGTGTTGCAGGTATGTGATCAATACTAGGAAGCCATTCACAATCAGCAATGGTACTCCGTAGATGCAAATAAGCCACACTAGTCCTTTGGCCATGGCAAGGCGGTGAAGCACACAAGTTGCTGCTATAACACCAGCATCAGACATGAAGATCTGAAATCTCTCGCGGTCATTGTAAATTGGCCCATACGGATCATAGTGGCATGCAAAACGATCATAGGGTCTGCCAGAAACGTTGAAGGCTAGGTACAATGGCCACCCAAGAGTGAGGGTGATAATGAGTGTGATGACCCTGCCTGGGGGGTTGTTCAGGTATTTGGAATACCAAGAAATTTTGGATTTTGGCTTTGGTACAAAGACTTCATCGCCCTCGAGAGAGGCGGTGTTGGAGTGGTGGCGGCGATGACTGTATTTCCAGGAGAAGTAGGGGACTAGAAGGGCAGAGTGGAGGATGAGGCCAACGGTGTCATCAAGGCATTGGTAGTCGCTGAATGCATGGTGACCGCATTCATGAGCAATGACCCAGACTCCGGTGCACACGCAGCCTTGCACAGCCCAGTAAATAGGCCATGCTAGGTAGCAATAGGGGGAAGGAAGGAGAGGGAAGTAACTGGTGGCGATGTAGTACAAGGCAAAGACAAGGGTCAGGTCATAAACGACATAGGAGAATGAGCGGAGGACGGATCTTTGAAAGCACTGGGGTGGGATGGCTTTCTTGATGTCGCCAAGAGTGAATGGAGGCTTTGAGCATGGGGATCTCAGCTGGAAGGAGTTGTTGTTGTTGTTGTTGTTGTTGTTGTTGTTGTTGTTGTTGGTTGGAACAGACGACGACATGCGCCCTCCGGCTCCCATTTTTCTCCAATTGATAGATATTATCCCTTATTAGAAAAAAAAAAAAAAAAAACTGTAAACCTGGAATGAACAAAAGATCAAGAGTTGCATCAAACAGTGACCTCACTCCACAACCGACTTTGTTTGCTTGTACTTGCAGACGAGAAGCTCATCAGACAGGAAAACTAAAAATATTATTTAAAAAATTCTAAAAGATGATATAATTATTGAAAAAAACTTAGAATTTTAAATAAAATTAACATTAACAATATCAATATTATCACTTATTGTTGGAACATTATTATTAATAACTAAAAATTATTAAAATAATTTGTTAGTTTAAATAAAAAGTAATGTTAGAGTGAAATACAATAAGGAGTCTATGAAATAGATAGTTCTATTAGAATGAAAATGAAACTGAAATAAGAGTCTTTTAAAAATGTTCTCTACATGTAAAAATAAATAAATAAATAAATAAAAATATACTATTAAAGCTAGTCTTACATCAAGAAAACTTGATATAGGAACACACATGTGGGGCCTTTGTCATACATAGAATAGGCACTGATCATCAATAAGCCACCAACCACGGCAGCTCTGGGACACGGGTCCCGCTTTTTAGTTAAGTATTGGCTATAATAGAACTTTGCTTTAACTATAGAATTTACCTTTTTCTTGATATAGAGTTGTCGTCACTATTTCAGGGCGCATTTAGATTTTTTTAGTTAGTAAGACTAAAAATAGATAATTTATCACTCATATTATATATAAATAATTTAAAAAAAAAAAATTGGAGGTAAATTAATTTTTTAACATATATAAAAATGCCTTAAAAATAAAAAAATACAAATCTAACTCACTTGTTAATAACCCTATTCTTAAAGATAGTGTGGCCAAATTAAATTTACACGTGTCACTAGTTGACCATTCTACCAACTCAACAGTTAAGTGGTTGCTTTCCTTGAAATGCGGTGAAATGCAACCAATTCACACATAAGCTATTATGAAACTAAACAAATTTAATTTCTTCCAACTATACATTTAACTTCTAAATTTTACGGAAAAATAAAACTATAATTTGTTCAAGCAATATTGGAATTAACCGCATGCATGCAACACATGAAAGTAGTTAAACAAGTGAAAACGTAAACATCGGAATCGAAACAAAATTGATCATGCAGTACAACAAAGCAAACAGCCAAGTATTTTTTTTTCTTTTCGTTACACACGAGGAATAAAATAAGACAAACCTTTATATATTTTCCATAGATGTTTTTCCATAAAAATCTACCACGTATATATATATATGCACAATTAATTAGCATGTACTAATTTCAGATACTAAAAGTTATACATTAATTTCCATATATGGAGTATATAAACATAATAACAAACACATGCAACACATAAAACTAAACCGAGTATGAATGATTGCTGAAATTCCATGGGGCATGCACGAATTGAAGTAAAATGCATTGCAGATTAATCTGAAAACAAATTAAATAAAACAATTGTGGTGAATATTAGAGAAGCATTAACCATCTATATATCATATATGGGTCCATCCATCATCAAAACGTACGGCAATGCAGCTATATATATATATATAAAAGAGTTTTTGTATGAGTTTAGAAGAGTACCTATCTAGCTAGCTCAACGGCCAAGTGAGAGAGACCTTTAATTAAGCCTTCCCCTGAAAGCACTTGTGTTTGTGATTATTGTTGAAGTTGAACTAGTGTATATATAATTATATAATAATATAACAGGGGATGGAGAGAGACCTCTATACGATGTGTTTGTTTTTATGATCAGGTGCATGCGTGTCTTAACATAATGCCTTATTTACATGCATGCTTAAACGTGACGAACTTAACGTCTTGATCCACGTCGTGGAGTAAGTACTGGTTAGCTGACACATCATCATCAGACGACTCTTTTTTTTTTTTTTTTTTTTTAAATGTGGGTGTGTGGCCCTTTTGAGTAGCGGCTAAGATGTTGTATGTAGTAGTTGCAGGAAAAGGAAAGTGGGGATGCTTACAGGGGATCATATGACAAAATATGGGGTGGGGGGGTTTTGCATGGGGATGAATTAATGCTTGCAATGGTATTTGCCAAACACTCGTCCGCTCCAATTTAGCAGGTGGCAAACTGCATGCATACATGCATATTTGCATTCCATTTTACAAACTGCCAAAACCGTGCCGATTCCAAAGTAGCTTTCACAGCGGATTTTACCGTACAATTATATACTATTGTACTAGAATAATTTTCTAAAAAATTCTTTAAATAATCCAGACTGACACATCGTTTAATAAATTGTTAGTACAATTGAGACTCAACTCTTCGAATTTGAGAAACCAGAGTCTCTTCGTACCACCATGTACTGCTGCTGCCCTTTCAGGAAACCAGATTAATCAATAAGGACCTCAAGAAACTTATTCCCCTACTACAATTTTTGATACCAAAATTCCCAACAACGGCTAAATATAAAAAAAGCCTGCAGCATGTTCTTCCATTCACCCATAAATAAATAAATAAAAAGACCTGCAGAAAGCAAGCAAGGTAATCAATCTAATAAGAAGCAAAGATCACTAAAGATACCATGATGAATCATCTCAATTCTTTTTGTTACAAAAGCCCCCCTACAAACAACATTTCCAAAGCTTTGAATCATCATCTAGCTGTATTCTGAAAAAACTGGAACAGACCAACAACTGAGCCCACAAAAGTAAAAGCCATAACAAAACTATTATGACAAAAAAGTAAACAGGAACATAGTAAAACAGATTCACATGCTAGGCTTCCGCAACTCTTCTGCTCCATGGGCAAAGTGGCACCTCTCTCCAAAAGTACACGATCCATTAGCAAAGTTCTCACAAAGTTTTGTCTTAAAGTTAGCAGCAAAGCCTGGCGTCGAGGAGTTCTTCGCTGGTGGCCTAGAGGATGAACTAACATTGACAATAAGGTCACGCACCATCTGACTGGCCTGTTTGATCTGCTCATATGATCCCTCGAGTTCAATGTTCCTCAAGTTAGGATTTGATTCGTGATCTTTTATGGAAAGCTTCACTCCTGTCCTACGACAGATTTGCTTTGAATTCACACCATTTTTCCCAATGATGGCACCAGCAAGAGAAGCATCAACGCTGATCTTCGTTGTTGCAGATGCCCCAAACCCGACTGCAGCTCCACCGACAGGTGGGGGTGGATCCATTCTACCACCAAACCTACCTGGCATCGGTGGTCCCATAGCACGAGGATCCTCGTGGGATGGAACTGTGGGTTTGCCAAGCTCCCATTCACCATGGGCAAAATGGCATTTGTCACCAAATTTACACCCTTCAGCTGTGTTGTATTTGTTGCACAAACGGGTTTTCACTGCTGGAGGAGATGATCCATCTGGAAAAGATGGTGGGGCCACAGGATTTCTGGCAGCTGCTGGAAGCGCTGGGTTGCTGCCAAGCATCTGCGTCACGGCTTTAATACCACCGGGGACATAATGCAGGAAGTGGCATGTCTCACCAAACTGACAGCCGGAAGTACTGCATCACCGATTAAAAACATGAACATCAAAAGATGATCTGGAAATAATAGACTTAACACCCATCGGCATAACAATAAGGAGAAACTCCAAGGAATCCCTACAATTTTCCTAGCTATGTCCCAGGGAGAGCCGAGGAAAAATGTTCAATCTTGACATCAAATGCCTCTATGTCGACAGCAAAATACTACAACAATCGGTACCATCCATCCATAAAGAAGTAGGAATGATGTTAGAAGTGACTCACCAAAAAATTAACAACACAATGGCTACTCAAGTGATTTGCGTGTTACTTTGGATCAACAAAAGAGCCATCAATTTTTCAGGAATTTCATTGAGAATGACTAGTTTCGTGTAAGATCATTTGACATCTTCCACTTCCAACAGCCACACTTAGCAGACACCTATAGTTTGGTTACTGATTTACTGAACTCAGACAGCTATGACACTGAATTCATCTTATTTGATGTTCACATAGTTCGGGAAACTACACATCATCATAAATTAAGATATTTACCTAAACTAAATACCAATAAATATTGCACCTATACAGAAATTTTTACACTCAGCAGATTCACACTTAATTAGGCTGAGACAAACTGCATCAGGAGATGAAATTTGGATATTAAGGTCATATGGTACAGAGTGATTTGGTTAGTTGAAATCACACAAAAGATATAGTAACACTGTACAGAGTGATTTGGTTAGCTGAAGCTCACACAAAAGATAGAGTAACGCTTAACATGAGAAGATAAATTATAGGAAAACCAAACTTTAAGAATTTAAACTTGGCTTTACATACGTTCTTCTCCAACACTGATAATTGATATTCGTGTGATTGGCTCAGATCAATTATTTTTAACTAATTCATGTAAGCAAGATGAGATAAATATTATATACTAATCATTTCATGCTCCACTAATCCCAAAGACTAATTTCTTTCTCCTACACCACAAACATCAGAAGTGGCACATCTTCTACAATCAGGAGGGAGGGAACATATGAGAGCAACTCCCCACAGTTGCTACCACTTCTAGCTCCTGCTGCCCAAAAAGCAGCCTAGAAAGACCTTTTCTTTTAGAGAAGTGAATAAATTTAATTAATATGCACCAAGCGGGTGCAACCCAGAAACTATTTACATCAGCCCAGCCTAGAAAGACCTTGCAGAGTTGGTTTCGCCAACTGGATATCCAAGATAACAAGGGGAAAGAAAAAGAAAGAAAAACGAAGACCAATGCGCATAGACCAGCAAATGGGAAGCAGCAAATATCCATAATCTTTATGTTCCAGTCTTCATTCACTCCCCAACCACGTTTGTTTATGTTTCAGTAGAACATGAGTGCATAATGAGACATTAACAGAATCACATTATTCATTTCTCCTTTCAATTTTCCCCTAATCAACATAAAAATGCTCTGGCACGTGAGACACACAACAAAAACTTCGCCTAATAAATCTCTATTTGGTCAGACTAGGGTACTCCACAAACCTGCTAGATTATATTGCAGATATACCTGAGAGTATAACAATAAAAATTAATCTAAATCTTTGTAACAAAGAACCCAACTTAAACTTTGTAAAGAGATGATATTACAAAAGGATAAGCTGGACATTAGCACCAAAGTGTTCTCACACGACTTGTCAAGTAAGTGCAGCCAACCTACATAGCTAAACTTCTTGTTTATGTGTATTTCATTTTCCCAAGGGAAAACATGTTAAATTAATGCTTTAGCATGTTGCTGCTCCTCTTTTCTCCTTGCCATGCAAATACTTTGGTGACAACAAATTTTGTGTTCAAACATAGTCTTCATCAAGTATCAACTTGTTTCTTTATCTGATTGAAAGAAATTTGTCCTTTTACGAGATTATGTATGCGTGTATGAGTGTGCATGCACATATATGCTTCTATAATGTCCTTTATGTCTCCATATCCTGCTTCCTAAGAAATGTCATGTTCATGCGTCTGTACTCTGTACGATCCATTTCTCCTATATAGATTGTGTGCATTTTACGACATTTCAAGTCAAAAATATTTATCACGCATCCGTGCAATCTCACGCCCCTTTCATGTCTACATCCACAATTCTTAGTATGCTCAAGTCAAAAAACTCAATATTTGTAGTCATGAAAGATATCCATTGCATGCTTCACATGATGAAAGCCCATATAAAAAAAGCCTCTCATGTCATAAGCTTGATGGATTACCTTTCTATATACCCTCAACTTCCGTTGTAATTAGGAGAAATATTGGACACTAAATTAAACTAAAAACAAGTTTGAATTTCCTTATGCCTACTCATATCATGATCAGAAGTTAGATGAATAAGATCAAAAAACCCCAGTTGGCTGATAATCAGAGACACTACTATATTGCAAGATACATATGCAGATATGCGATAGACAAAAACATTTTATTAGGATATCAGTTATATTATCAAGACCATTCTAATTTAATTAATCACTACTTTATAAGCTTATTACAGAATGGTGAAATGTGAAAAAGTTAGTTATTAGCCTCCACATCTTATCAGCTAAATCAATTCACATTGTACAGATTGAGGGGAAGAAGGAGTGGTACCAACTACGCCAAAGAAAATGCATAATATCCAGCCCATTGTTAAGGATGTTGCTGCCTTACCATAATGGGTAACAAATGAACTAATGCGAGCTTATACATGTTTAATAAAAATACAAGGCCCTTCATACTTCTCTGAGAATTTGGGAAACATCATTCTGCTATGAAGTAAACTTGCTTCATACATAAGTCAAAAACGTGCAATGTACATCACATTCCAATATGGTCGAATAGAAATGGAGTAGACTGCAGAGTTAATGCAATCTAAATGTATACTTAAACAGGTACGCAAAACGTATGCACCATACCATATAATATATATGCTAAATTAGCAAAGAAGAGACAATGACCAAATTATGGACATGATTAAGCTTTTGCATGTCTTCTAAATGTTTTGAGAATTGAGAGGGACATCCAATAAGACAAATCTGGCAGTTATCAGCTAAATATACCAGTCAACCTGTTTCAAATAAGCAACAAATCACATTTTAACTCATGAGCCAGATTTCATCGCAATTTATTCAGCAAGATTGTAGGAATAATATAGCTACACTGGTATGAGCGAAGGCAAGCAGATTTCCATTCCACTGAACAGCTTTTGAATTACATAATCCCGAGAAAGTGATTAACTTGATATTACTCTCATAACCAGCTTTTTCCATTCAATAGTCGTTAGCTATTAAACGATAAGTAGCCTGTATCAAAACTTTAGATGTCCAATTCATTAGTCCAAACACACAACTTTTAACTTGCAATGATTAGATAAAAAACCTCGTTTACAGTTCATAAGAAATTAGTAATAGAAAATTTGCAATTAGTAAATTTATTCTTAGATGAGTTAAGATTATAACCTGAAAAACTTTGTGCATGGCTTCGATTTGCTTCCTATACCAGTTGGAAAGGACTCCAATTCTGTTTCAGAACATTAATCGTTTTCTCAGTTAAAGCTTGAGTGAGTTATTAACCTTTAAATGATTTGCAAACAAACTACGATTATAATTCCTTTCCATATAATAATCAACGTATATGAAATTGCTGCAGCGAAACAATGTAGTATGTAGTGAACCAGTAAATCCATTACGGCTCTCCTATTAACTGAAATAGCCAGTTCCTAAATATCTTTTTCTCTTCCTAAGATCTTGATTTAGGCTTGTGCTTGGCTATAGAGAAATTTCAATTAAAAAAAAAAAATTACACACGTCAAGTTTCTCAGTTCCACAAAATATAAAAACTACTAAATTTATCTGGAAATAACTTTGTATTCTGTTTCCTGGGGAACACCATTAATAGATGTTCGGATAACATTATAACAAGATTGGTTTCACTAATTACAAAATACAAATCTTCAACTCTCGGAACACACAAAAAATTCAAGAAAATGACAAACCAAGACTCCGAGAACAAAGTCAAATAATCACAATAAATAAGCAAACTTGAACAAGCGAGCTGGCGAGCAATAGGGAGAACATAAAAGTACAGATCTTGAGCACACAGAACACAATAGCAAGAAATTGAGCTTCAATAACAAAAATAAAAATCTATAAATTCAATTCTTTCAGAAGTTTGAAATCATAAAACTCTAACCACAGCTATAATAAGCTGAAAATAAATAATAAATGACCTAAAATGACAATTGAAACCATAAAAGGCTCACCTTTACTCAATTATTCTACTTACAACTCACAGACACACACACACACACACACACACACGCATAAAACATATATATATATATATATATATATATATATATATATAAAAGAAACCCTAGATTTGGAAAAAGGAGAGTAGAAAAGGGGCGCACCTTGCTTGGATTTCTTAAAACCGCCACTGCCATTGGTAGCGAAGTCGGGCCTTCCTCTCTTGCGAGCCTCCATATTTACTATTCGAAACGAAAATTGAGTGACTTGAAAAAGGAAAAGAGAAAACTTTTGTAAAAAAAAAAATTGAGAAATTGAATATCCTAGGAGTATATAGAGTGCTAATAAGAAGAATAATAAACCCTAGTGACGCAGCTGAGGATCTTTTTTCAATTTGGGGGAGAGAAATAAGAAAATGGACAACTATTGGGCGCGGACATAAAACATAGCATTGAATGCGGTTTATAATTTTCTCTTTATCTTTAACGGCCCTCTTTCAACTTGGGTCAAACCACACTTTGGGCCTCGTTGTTTTTCTTTGGGCTTCACTACTTTAATTTTAACTAGGACCCTATGATCAATGTTGTAGAGACACCATTAAACCAAAGTCAGCTAGATTTAAAAATCACTAATTTATATTACAAATTTTAAATAATCTACATGAAGAATGCAAATAAATTGTTAACGAAGAAAATATATTTATAATTCATTAGTTTTCTGTAACTTATATGTTTTGTTTCTTTATGATTTTTTTATTATATTTTCGTACTTTTAAAAGAATAAATCACTCTCTTTCTTTTACACTGTTAAATTACTAATAGTTGATGCTCAAAATATGTTGTAATTTGATCTCTCATTGGCCCGTTAATATGTAATACACCTAGTCGTAGCTCATATTCTTGAAAAGCTCTACAGATCGAGATGCAAGTTATGAAATCTATTAGTCGATCTCTAGTGGAAATGTTTGTATTATTAATAGGTAGTTTAGTGCATTATTTTCCATGATTTCTTTTGTGGTATATATGTCTGTATTTATCGTACGTAATTTTATTATTCCAAAACTAACTTTTTTAAAAAAATAAAATAAAATAATTGATAAAAGAGTTTTTTTTTTTTTATAACATATAAAAATGCTGCAGTGAAGTCAATTTAATGTATTTATGCAAATTGTAGGAAAATGCCCCCATTATACTTATGTGGAAAGGACCTCGATGGTGACTTACCATGTAATAAAATTAAAGGTCAGGACTTACTCTGTCCATACATGCACGCACCTAAATATATGTGGTCTCCTTTTTCTCATTAAAGTCACATCGATCGATCTTAAAAACACCAAATGATATGATTCTAGTAGAGACAAATTTAAATGAGCAATGAATTATGGCCTGCCTTGGTTGGATACATCTGTATCTCTCCTAACTCCCAAGTCAACTTGGTCATGTAATTTCTTCTTTTTCATCATATCCAATTAATATTCCTCCAAAAAAAAAAAAAAATTACATCAATTTAAATTGATGAATTAATTTTTTATATAATTAATGAAATTTATATGTATAAATACTATTAATTAATATATATAAAAATTGACATTAGTTTAAATTAATTAAAAAAAAAAATCATTCGGTGAGACAGAAGTACTTCAACAAATATTCAGCTTCATTTAACAATATTTTTTAATGTAAGTGAGAAGCATCTTTTTTCACCTAACAACATACCCAAGTCGACACTAGGTAATTCTTAACATAGTCATGAGGACCTGGACTACAACGGTGAATAACATTTTCTTTCCTTTTTTTTTTTTTTTTCCACCGAAAGTTGAACTTATCCAATCCGTCTGATAAAATGAGACCTGTCCCTCATCACTCTCAGACTAAAATGATCCGTCACAAACGGAAATAAATTATAACAACATCACAATAAGTAAAAAATAGAAATATACCTGATTTTAATGGTGTAAATCTTGAATTTCATATACTTTGACTAGTTAACTTTATCTTCTTTTCTCTTACTTTATACTTTTATGTTTCTCAAGAGATAGGAATAACAAACTTAATTATACAAATATATATGGTCAGAGTGGAGAGATAAATACCAAGAACCCTTTATATAGTGCTCTCATATAATCAATTTCACCTATCATAGACTTGATTGTAATATATATATATATATGTTACAAGATTTTCCATAAAATCACTGACCCAACCTTTCTCTAAAGATTGACTCGGGGTTAGACTACTCCAGAATCTTTTTGGACTATTACTCAGTCTTTTCATGAATCCACTAATTAAGTGTGTCTTTATACAAAAGGTTACATATATATATTAGTTCATGACGACTTTAGTTATAATTGAACTATTACAATTTTCAATTCGCGTGAAGAAAATATATTCCAACATAAATTTGGCAATGGAATAGTACTTTATTTAATTAAGGGTAAATAACACCGTAGCCCCTTATGGTTTATCGAAAGTGCACAACACCCCCCTGTAGTTTTAAAAGTGCATCGGACCCCCCTGTGGTTTGAAAAAGTGGCACACTTGCCCCATCTGACTCTTTTCCGTCAAATTTTATAACAGAAAATGTGAAATGACTTAAATACCCTTAATTCATTTTTTCCCTCTATTTTCTCCTTTTTCTTTATATATATATATATATATATATATATAAAAGACCAAAAAAATATCTAATATATATTTACCCTTTTTCCATAGTGCATTGATTGGACGGTCAAAAGTTTCCATTGAGCAAATAAACACGCAGATAGCAACCATACTTCACAAACAGGAAATGCCCGAGATCTAAGCTAAATGTTTCTTGTTTCCAATCCGTTTTCTTGCAAAAGAAATCCTTGTTTTGTCGACATTGTAAAAGAGAAAGGGGCAAAAGACCAATGGGGGACCATAAAGTGGGCATCAGATCCTTCATCAATGTGGTGGAAAATGCCATTGTAGTGGCTTGTAAAGCTGAAATGCTTTGAACTCAACATCTTTATATATATATACACAATATATATAATACATATCTTGCTGCAGCTTTTGTTTCTCTTGTTGGGTCTCGACGGGGACGGGAGACGATGAAGAAGATAGAAGTTGCTCTTTTTTTTTGTGTTGTAAAGGGCTTTTTTGTCAATTAGTTCATATATTTTATTGAAAAAATTGTTAAAAATCAGTCAAAGTTGCATGAGAGGCGTGTGTATCTCACATGCCGTTAAAACTAATGGATTTATTGACGGAGGGAGTTGTGGTGCTATGTTTTTTAAACCACAGGGGGGTCCGGTCCACTTTTAAAACTATAGGGGGGTGTTGTGCACTTTAGGTAAACCATAAGGGGTTACGGTGCTATTTGCCCTTTAATTAAAAGCTTAGTAAGTATGCATATCATAGATTCTAGAATTACAAAAGACTGCAGGGCTCAGGAAATGAAACTGAAAGAAAGGTAGAGATGACAGATTATAAATAAGTGTAAAGACTATATATATGTATATATGACGAGTGATGAGAGATTGATAGAGATCATGGGCATTTGCTTAAAGTTGATATATATGTACAAGTGGATTTGTAAGTAGTAGATCAGGTGGGATCATGTGGAAGAATGAGGACCTTTCCTCTTTGAAGCTCGATTGTGTCTTACACGTGGTTATGAAATGATGCAAAACATGCCAAGGCATAAAAAGCTTGATAATGATAGAGAGCTATATATATATATATATATATATATATATATAACCATTAATGTCTTATATAATTGGTTAATTATATTGAATGTTTTGTTATGATATAGAAATTTTGGATATTAGTGAATAATAATCGCCGGGCACTATTTATAATAGTCAACTTATCAACAGTAGCCGTCGAGCACTGTTCAAATAGTGGTACTATACAAATAGTAGTCAACTGTATAATAACTTCATTTCTCCTATAAATAGAGGTTATTGTAATTCATAATTTACAGTGAAATCAATAAAACTCTCTCTAGTTTCTCTCAACTCTTTCTTATATTATTGTCTTTATAGCTATTATTTCATAACACGTTATCAGCACGAAACTCTGCCGTAACAACAGCACACAAAGTAACCGATTCAAATTTTCTCAAAAGTACATGATATGGAATAACTTCTGGACTTAATTTTTCATTATCTATAAGAGTGCAAAAATGATGACTCGAGCATAATGGTTGAAATAGTAACTGTTGGTGGTTACTGTTCACGTGATACTATTCATGGTACTGTTCATCTGGTACTGTTTAACATTTCTTTACATACCTAATACATCTTTATTGAATCTAACATTAATCTTCTTTATTTATTTACGTATTTATTTTATGCAATCTAACTTTAATTTTTTTAACGTATTTACGTTATTGCATCTAACTTTAATTTTCTTTATTTACGTATTTACGTTATTGCATCTAACTTTAATTGTCCTAATTTATTTATTCCATTTATGTATTTACTTTATCTAACTTTAATTTTCTTAATTCATTTATTACAATATATTTAATATTGATTTTCGTTATTTAAATATGACAAACTCTTTTATTTTATTATACGTTAGCTCCTAATAAATTGTATAGTTAGAACTCATGACGATGGTTACTGGTTACGTAGTACTGTTCTCATGGTACTGTTTACATAGATCACTATTCATGATACTATTCATTTGACCCAACAATTAAGGTTTGACCCAATACCTTTTTTATTCTTTCTCTTCCTCATTGTGCCGCACTCTCCACTTCTCCATCATCTTTCTCTCATCCCATCCTTTATCTTCAACACCGAAAAAAATTTCAAGATTAGCAATGAAGGATGATTTTATTACAATATTTGCTGAATTTTTAATTATTATATATCTTATTTTTATCTTCATTATCTGTATAAAATATAGAATATAGATGTGAAATTTAGTTAAAATTGTTGTAGAAAGGATCTACTCCATAGATCTGAATCTTTTGTTAAGAATAATTATATTTTAGATGTTTGAATATTGAACATCTTTCTTTTGTTTGTAGTTCACAACTTATTTAAGGTTATGAATTTATCATATCTTTCTTATAATCATTTATTGAGGTGGTGATATTATTCTTATGATATGGTAAGTGTGATTACCTTTACTTACCTTCCTATAATATTTTTTTAGAGTATTTTATCAATATTCTCATTCACAAACTTATTTATTATCAAGGAAAATAAATTACTTCTTTAAGATGAGTTATTTTGGATATTTGTGATTTATGATTTCGGATGATATTATTGATAAGAATATAAATTTTATGTTCTCATATGGAGAATAATTACCCAGATGCACATATCTTATCGAATGAATATATTATTTATTTCTATGAGAGTATTAATTGTGATTTTGTTGATTTCTTATTTATTGGATGAGAAAACTAAACTTTATTCCTGGGGGAGAATAAAGAGAAAAAGTATTAGAAATGAGAAATCACTATAAATAAGATCTCAAAATAATAGTGATATTTACTACAAATATGGTTCATTTGGGTATTTGATGAGTACATATGATATGCCAATATATTTCGTTTAATTTTTCTTGAATATCAGTGAATGAAAATTTTATAAGAGTTAAAATGGATCGTATTAATTATTCTATATTGAATGATGATCTATATCTTAATATTATGTTTAACCGTTTTTCTTGTCATATTTATTTATGACATATTCTGCTACCACCAGTCTTATTGAAACTCTAGAAGAGCTATTATTATGTCACTGCTTGATCTTCTGAATTTTATCATACAAATATATGAGTACTTGAATAAAGATATAGTGATCCAAGTATTTTCTTATATTTAAGGGATAACTTATATGGGTGTATCGATAATGAAAGAGGAATTATCAAAAAATTCTTATGAACACCCATTAATAAATTAGAAGATATTTTATCCAAAGAGTTTATATTTTAGTATAATCGTCTTAGACATCCAAGCGCAGTGATGATAAAAAGAATTATTGAAAATTCAAATGAGTACTCATTAAATAATCAAAAGATTCTATTGTTAAATGAATTTTTATGTATTGTTTGTGCCTAATGAAAATTGATCCAAAAGGTCATCCCTTACTAAGATTGATATTGAAAATCCTATATTTTTATTTTGAAAAAGATTCAAGAGTATATATTTGGGCCTATTATTCTATTAGGAGGATCATTTTAATATTTTGTGGTATTAATAGATGTTTCAATACGATGGGCACATGTATTTTATTGTCCACCTGATATATGGCATTTTCAAGAGTTTTTGTATACATAATTCGATTACGGAAAATATTTATGAATTATACAATCAAAAGAATCGTCTTGATAATGAATGAATTTTTACATCCCAATCACTTGATGATTGTTGTATGTCAATTGGGATTAGTATTGAGCATTATGTTATTCACACATATATACAAAATAGTTTTGCAGAATCCTTCATTAAATACTAGCACTAATTGTTAGACCAATATCATTGCGAACTAAGTTGGCTAGTCCTATTTGGGAACATGCTATATTTATATGCTATAATTTTTATTGAGCAAATTGGACAAATAGTCCCCATTGTTTATAAATTTTGGACAAATAGTCCCTATTATTTCACAAGTCATTCCGTTAGTCCCTATTGTTTACAAAAGTCCCACAATTAGTCCTCATTGTTTGCAAAAGTCCCACAATTAGTCCCCATTGTTTGTAAAAGTCACTCAATTAGTCTCCATTATTTGCGAAAGTCACTCAATTAGTCCCCAATGTTTGTTGCAAAACATTAGGGACTGATTGAGTGACTTTTGCAAATAATGGGGACTGATTGAGTGACTTTTGCAAACAATGGGGACTAATTGAGTGACTTTTACAAACAATGGGGACTAATTGTAGGACTTTTACAAATAATGGGGACTAACGGAATGACTTGTGAAACAATAGGGACTATTGGTAAAACTTTTACAAACAATGGGGACTATTTGTCAAAAATTTATAAACAATAGGGACTATTTGTAAGATTTGCCCATTTTTATTCACATATAGCCAACTGATTGAATTATATATTCCCCATTATTCAAAGATCATCTAAGAATATTTTGCACAATATATGTTTCAATTGCTCCCCCACAAGCGCATAAAGATGGGTCTATAAAGAAAGTTGAGAATTTATTATTTGAAATTTCGTCAAATATTATATATGTGGACCATTGATGGAATATGTTTCAATAGCAGGCTTTGCTGAATAATGAAATTCTCAACATCAAGGGAGCAAAACAAAAGCTGGAAAAATGAGCAATTTATGGAAAGCATTATCATATTGATCCTCGTATAAATTAATGTGAACGAAAAGTTCAACAAATTATTCATTTGCAAAAAGTTGAAAATCGATTATAAAATGCATTGTCAGATGCAAAGATAGTGACTCGGTCGTATCTACAAGCTATAAATGCTCCTAATAGAATTGATGTTTCAATTGAGAAACACATAAATGAATATAGTCTAATGCACACTTGAAGCCTGGTAGATATATCAGTTTCAAAGATCAAAGAGCAAAATATGCCAATTGGCATATTTGAATTGTTTGATATGATGAAGATGTCAAGACAAAAAGTTAAAAATATAACTGAGAAATATTATTCCAAGAGAGTATCAGGTACCTGTATATGATGTGTATTGAAAATGTTGAGAATAAAGAGATCTCACTCAATTATACTACTCTTGATAGAGAATGGAACCGAAAGAAAAAAATTGATCGTGATCAAATTTTTGAAAAAATGCAGTAGCTACTGATTTTATAAAAGAAATCGAGGATCTTGAATTAAAGTCCACTTATGCATGTCGACAAATGAATGATTGGCCAAAAATAATAACGAAGACGTAATTCAGGTAAAAAATAAATGCACATGAAATGTGTTGATGGGATTAAAGGGGAGCATTGTATTGTACTATGAAGATAACATAATCTCACATCATTATAAGATAATATAATCCCACATCACTATGAAAAATGTCTTACAAAAGACGCTCAAAAGAAACGCTTTCAAAAATCCAACCCTTGCAATTTTAAGCCCACCGGACGACCCCATGACGACCGGTCGACCGGTGACCAAAGGGTCATTCGCCCGAGGCCTGTCCACTGGACGAAAGTCTCTCGACCAATCGACCGGTGGAACAGGGGTCGACTGGTCAGGCCAAAACGCTGATTCAAAATATAGTCATTTTATGAACGTTGGAGTGCATTAATTACACATTTTCAGCTCTATTAAACTCTCTCAATTGAAAAACTTTATAGCATTGATTCAAAGTAATTACTCTTTAGTTCTTTCACTCATTTCATCTTTGAATCATCATTGAGCTATACCTGAGCAAGAATTTGTGAGCAATATTGAGAGAAGCATTTATTGTATTCATCTATCCTAAAAGAGGCTTGTATTGTGAATCTCAAACACTTACCAAAAGAGAGAGTTAAACACTTTGAAATAAAGGATTTCCTTGTCAAAGGTGTTGGGGTTAAAGCTTTGTATTGAGAAGGATTTTTCTATTATAAAAGCTCGAACTACCATTATAGTTGGTTTGTGGACTCACCAACTTTTGAAGACTCACCATAGTAAAGATTATTAAAATCCTAAGCTGGGAGCTTAGGTCGTGGACTTAGGCGAGGGCTGAACCACGCTAAAATCGTGATTTGCAATCTCTTTCTTTCAACTCTTTTTTTGCATTATTTTCTACACACCAAATGTTTAATAAATTGCCTTACTCACATTTTATATTGCTAGAGTGCATATCTATTTAAGATTGTTTTTGATTAATCATTGTTAGTATATTGTCTAATCGAAAAACTAGTAGTATTGTCTATATAACCTAATTCACCCCCTTCTAAGGTTTCATTAAGGGACAACAATTAGGATAGAGCATCTTCAACGGCATGACACTCCTGACACACATAAGTCATAGGCTTAAGGCACAGAAAGAGCTTTTTGCGGTAAGGTGCACACAGTAAACCAAGTAAGTATGTCCCTTTCTCAGACCAATAGACCCAAAAACATGTTCAACCCTCATTTTGACACAAGTGCATACAACAGTTTCATAAACTGATTTATATACATACATACACAACTACAG
Organism: Ehretia macrophylla; assembly: GCA_037974665.1. Lineage (NCBI taxonomy): Eukaryota > Viridiplantae > Streptophyta > Magnoliopsida > Boraginales > Ehretiaceae > Ehretia > Ehretia macrophylla. The sequence goes on from CM075780.1 coordinate 82,810,752, forward strand.
AAACTAATCCACATGTCATCACTTCTTATCTTTTAATTCACAAAATCTGCGAAGCACCAAATCAATAACACTAAAATATCTTCTCAGCAATGGAAAGATTAATACAAGCATAGCTTATTAATGATGCTATCAAGATTCTTCTAAAGAATACTAGTAAAATGCAAGCTCAAAAATAATGCCTTGTCTTGCATTTCTAAACATTCAATGACAGAAAAATAGACATCATTTTCGCATGAATTTGAAAACGAATACATAACAAAGAATTTGAACAAAGTGAGGACTCACTATAGTATAAACGGTCATTATTTAGCTTCATAAAAAGACCCTGTGATTAGCACATATGCTGATGTCTCTCTATTAGGATCTAACATTACTTTATAAAACAGAAAAAGCAAAAAATAAATAAACAAAAAAATAAAAACCAAAAAAAAGCAAAAAACATGAAAAAATGCAAAAATTCAAAAAAACCAAAAATAACATACAAAAATTATATATATATATATATATATATATATATATATATATATATATATTTATATAACAAAAAACAATAAAATAAAATTACCTTATGGTTGGGGGAGAAGGTCGTAGGGGTGGGGGGCTATGGGTCGCTGGGTAAGGGATGGAAGGGCTGCGGGGTAGGGGAGGGGGTGGAGGGGTAGGGGTAGGGGAGGGTGTTGTTGCTCGCGAGGTATAGGAGTGGGGGACCGGGATGGGGGTGGGTCGCCGGAACTCACGAGGTCATGGGTGGGGGGTAGGGGACATGGGGTGGGTGTTTGTTTTTGAAATTAGATCAGCCCCAATGGGACTGATGTCCTTTAAATTTTTTTATTTTTTATTTTTTATTTTTTTAAAGATTGGTGGAGACGGGATTCCCGTCTCCAAGCTTGGAGATGGGATTCATCTCCCGTCTCCAAAATTGGAGACATGGTTCATCATCTATCACCAAAATTTTGGAGACGGGGATGGTTACCCGTCTCCATTGGGGACGGGCTAGGGCTCCCGTCTTCATTATTAGAGACAGGATTCAGCTCCCGTCAGTGACGGAGTATAGCCCTCGTCTCTATTAGAGATGGGATCGATCCCCGTTTCCAATACAGAGACAAGGAAAAATGAAAAAGAAATTATTAACGTTTAAAATTATAAAAAAAAATGTATATTGAAAAATATAATTTTAATTTTAGTAATTATATAAGAATTTATTAATAAAGGTACAAAAATATAATGTTTAATTTTATTAAAAAAATATGATTCATACAATTAACAACTATAAATTTATAATTTACAAAATTATATGAAGTGGAAAAGTTTTAATTTTCAATTTTACATTTATTAGCTGAAAATATAATTTAATGCATGCTATGATTGGACAGCTGGATACTTCTATAGACACAAATTAAATAAAGTATGTCATGTTTCAACATACTTTATTTAATTTTTGACACAATCAAAAGAATCGTCTTGATAATGAATGAATTTTTACATCACGATCACTTGATGATTGTTGTATGTCAATTGGGATTAGTATTGAGCATTATGTGATTCACACATATATACAAAATAGTTTTGCAGAATCCTTCATTAAATACTTGCACTAATTGTTAGACCAATATCATTGCGAACTAAGTTGGCTAGTCCTATTTAGGAACATGCTATATTTATATGCTACAATTTTTATTCACATACAGCCAACCGATTGAATTATATACTCCCCATTATTCAAAGACCATCTAAGAATATTTTGCGCAATATATGTTTCAATTGCTCCCCCACAAGTGCATAAAGATGGGTCTATAAAGAAAGTTGAGAATTTTTTATTTGAAATTTAGTCAAATATTATATATGTGGACCATTGATGGAATATGTTTCAATAGCAGGCTTTGCTAAATAATGAAATTCTCAGCATCAAGGGAGCAAAACAAAAGCTGGAAAAATGAGCAATTTATGGAAAGCATTATCATATTGATCCTCGTATAAATTAATGTGAACGAAAAGTTCAACAAATTATTCATTTCTAAAAAGTTATAAATCGATTATAAAATGCATTGTCAGATGCAAAGATAGTGACTCGGTCATATCTACAAGCTATAAATGCTCCTAATAGAATTGATGTTTCAATTGAGAAACACATAATTGAATATAGTCTACTGCACGCTTGAAGCGTGGTAGATATATCGGTTTCAAAGATCAAAGAACAAAATATGACAATTGGCATATTTGAATTGTTTGATATGATGAAGATGTCAAGACAAAAATTTGAAAATATAACTAAGAAATAATACTCCAAGAGAGTATCAGGTACTTGAATATGATGTGTATTGAAAGTGTTAAGAATAAAGAGATCTCACTTAGTTATACTACTCTTGATAGAGAATGGAACTGAAAGAAAAAAATTGATCATGATCAAATTTTCGAAAAAATGCAATAGCTACTGATTTTATGAAAGAAATCGAGGATCTTGAATTGAAGTCCACTTATGCATGTCGACAAATGAATGATTGGCCAAAAATAATTACGAAGACGCAATTCAGGCAGAAAATAAATGCACATGAAATGTGTTGAAGGGATTAAGGGGGAGCATTGTATTGTATTATGAAGATAATATAATCCCACATCACTATGAGAATTGAAATTAGAAACAAAATGAAATTACAGTGAATTAATCATGACAGTTGACTTTCCCTTAAATATTGTTTGAAGGCAAACAAAGAATTGGTTAGTACGTTGTGTGATTACACCTTAGTCTATATTTTCTGGAAAAATTACATTGATATTAGCCTGGTAATTTTTGAAAAAGGACTTCACATACGTCTTATGATTATAGTAATATTTTACTTATATAAATCATATGATAATATTATTAAAGTCTGAAGTCCTAGTAGGACTCTATATGCTTGAAGAATATATTCATGTGATAATGATATTTATATTGAAATCTTGGAAAGACTCTATATGCTTGAAGCATATATTCATCATATTTATATTGGAGTCTTGGAAAGACTCTATATGTTTGAAGCATATATTCATGTGATAATGACATTTATATTGAAGTTTTGGAAAGACTCTATATACTTAAAGCACATATTCACGTGATAATGATATTTGATATTGAAGTCCTAGAAGGACTCTATATGTTTGAAGCATATATTAACGTTATAATAATTTTTATATTGAAATCCTAGAAGGACTATATATGCATGAAGTATATGGATGAAAATCCCAAGAAATGTATTTGATTACAAAGATATTTGTATCAATGAAAACATTCTGAAAAAATGTGGTGAAATATTGATATATATTTGTTTGTCGCTTATTGACATATATCATAGAGAAGCTTGAAGAGCTTACATAAACAAACAATATATCTCAAATGATGTGAGATTTATAGATCATCTAAAGAAAGAATTTTCATGATCTCAATATACGGTATTTACAATTGAAAATATATGTCTATCTTATACAAAATACTGAAACTAATATTTTTGTATGAAAATAGAATTGTTCATTGACATTGAAAAGAATCATTTCCATCATTGGAAATATAATGAATGAATTATTGATTCACAAATACCATATGCAATATTTTACTATAGTAGGTACACTAAAGTATGTTGCTAATACTACAAGGCCAGACGGTGCCTTTATTTGTTTATTTGTTAGCCAGGTACAGTACAGATATTGGAATTGATTTTACTTGTAATCTTTGTGAAATATTGGATAGAGAATATTTTATTCAAAATGATCAAAATCAATGATAGTTGGTTGTACAAATACTGGTTGTTTATCCTATCATTGAAAAGAAAAGGCACAAACAGAGTATGTCTTCAGTCATAACAAGAAAGTATATGGTTGATTTTAATCATGCAACATGTTTGAGAATAATCTGGTAACTCTTCAACAAAGACAGTCCAACCACATTATGCAAAGATTATGTGGATAACATAATGATTTATCGCCATGACTAAGGTCGCAATAAGGGGGAGAAGACATCCGCAACCATAGTTGATTGGATATGCAGATGCTGGATATTTGTCAGATTCACATAAAGGGCGATCTCAAACTGGATATTTGTTCACATATAATGGTATTGTTATATCTTGACGATCTACAAAACTATTGTTGCTACTTCATCAAATCACGCCGAGATACTTGCACTTCATGAGGCAAGTCGAGAATGTGTTTGGTTGAGATTTTTGACCTAACACATTGAGGGAGAAAGCAATCTTTCAACAAGCAAAAGTAGCTCCACTATTTTATATGAAGATAATGCTGCATGCATTACCCAAATACAAAGAGGTTATATTAAAGGTGATAGAACTAAGCATATCTCGCCATAATTCTTCTTTATTCATGAGCTTCAAAAGAATGGTGAATCGAGATTCGTCAGATTCGTTCAAGTGAGAATCTTGTTAATTTGTTTACAAATCATTTCCGATTACCACATTCAAGAAGTTAGTATGGAAGATTGGTATGCGGTGACTCTGTGATCATTCTTGATATGCCCGCAAGAGGGGGAGACATATGCACTGCACTTTTTTTTTTCCTTCGTACAGGTTTTGTCCCATTGGGTTTTCCTGACAAGGTTTTTAAGAAGGCAGTATAAAAGGCATACACAAAGAATTTTGTATTTTTTTTCCTTAGTCAAGTTTTTATCCCATTAGGTTTTTTTGATAAGGTTTTAATGAGGCATATTATTAGTTATTATATATCTAAGGGAGAGTGTTATGATATAGATATTTCAGATATTAGTGAATAGTAACCGTCAAATACTATTCATAGTAGTCAACTAATGAACAGTAGCCACCGAGCACTGTTTAAATATTGGTACTATACAAATAGTAATCAACTGCATAGTAACTTCATTTCTCCTATAAATAGAGGTTATTGTAATTCATAGTTTACAGTGAAATCAATAGTTTTCTCTCTAGTTTCTCTCAACTCTTTCTTATATTATTGTCTTTATAGCTATTATTTCATAACATGTTTGTATATATAAAACTAGGTAAGTGGAAAAACTGTAAATGTTACATCTAAGGACGGTGATATCTGGTATTAATTTATTCATTCATGCAACAACTAATATAAGTGAGAGCACTCATTTGTGAGATTAATTAACTAACTAACTAACTATATATATATATATATATAATTAAAGTTAATGTATACCTAATATTTTCTCTTCCCCCACTAAATATCATGATTTGACGACTTTTTCGATCATGATAATGATTTATACTGTTTGCAAATGAATAAGTAGTCATGTTGGATATTAAGAGCAGACGCATAATAATTTCTCTTAATTTTCTAAGAGATGCTTCTCCTATCAATATATAGTTAAATTAACTTGTTCTTCCTAATCACACATTAATTTCTCTTAATTTTCTAAAGGCTATATATAATTGGGTCCAGGTGTACTATCTGTAATTAAACCTTCGAAATTTATAATTAAGACTAAGACAAACTCGAAGTCTTTTTTGTCGAAATGGGGTTCTGGTAAGTGGATGGTAGCAGAGAGGCACCAAAGACCGATGGATAATATTCTTTGTGGGGATAGGGTAGAGTGTTTAGGGTTTAAGGTCAAGCTCCCAGCTCTCCCTTAAATAACACCATCCTACGCCATCAATGTTGGGACTCATTTGAGTTCATTCCATATCATAATAATTTGAGAGCCAATCTGCTCTCCGGCCCCGAATCACGCCCACGTACGTGATTGCCTCCCCAAACTGGCACTAGTAGCCGTTGCTAGTAAGCTTTAACAGTGCATGTTTATTAAGGGATCCAAGCCCACCTCATTAACATTAAATTTTCCCAAAATGTTTATATTAATAAGAACAAAAGACAGTAACAATCTTAAGCAAAACTCCAAAAAGCATTACGAAATAAGAACCAAAGACCATAATATTAATTAATTAGCTAATTTAAGCTGGTGATGATGATGAGCTAAAGCAAGCAAGCAAGCAAGCTAGCTAGCTGCTAAACAAGCCATATATAAGTAGCATTACAAGAAGCAATCACGCCCCTCAGCATCTACATAGAGAGGAGAGGGCCTATATATATATATATATATAGATCGATTAAACACTAGCTTGCTTCCTAGCTAACTACATGACTATAAATTAAATTAAATTAAATCAGACTCTGGTAAGCACTTGTTCTTCTGATTGTCCTCCCTGCTTGTCATCACAGGATCCACTACTAGTCGTCGTCTGAGTGATGCTGCTACCAAGGTTGATGCACTTGTACCACTTTGCACACAACACATAAAACACAAAGTCCACTGCTGTTAACGCTGCAATCAGGAAGTAAAACCTGTCCATGTGTCCACTGTTCAGGTCCTCCGGGATCCATCCAGACCTGTTTCCTCTTGCCGTAATCCCCATCACCATGTTAACAAGCATGCTGCTAACATAGTTTCCAAGTGAAATTGACGCCATGCACAGTGAGCTTCCGAAGCTTTTTATCCCATCGGGTGCCTGCCCATTGAAGAACTCCAGTTGGCCTACGTACATGAACACCTCTGAAGCTCCTACCAAAACATACTGAGGAATTTGCCAGAATATGCTTAAAGAGCTGGTGTGTTGATCAGGTATGACTCTCTTGAGCCTTTCCAGCTCGGTAACACCAGCTGCGATCATCGCTAGCATTCCAATGATTAGCCCAACACCCATTCTTTGAAGCTCGGTTAAGCCTTTGGGGTGTCCACTTAGTCTGCCAGCAAGAGGCACTAGAACTTTTTGATAAAGCCCCGTGCAGATAAGGACACTGCATATGTCGAAAGCCGACATACTGGCGGCCGGGAGGTGAAATTTTCCCACGTAAGAATTCATGACAACTCCTTGCTCAACAAACAGTGAAGCCATTTGAGTGAAAACCACAGAGTATATGATTGTGCATAGCCAGATTGGTAACATTCTGATGATGCATTTGGCTTCTTCAACTTGAGTCACTGTGCAAAGCCTCCAGGGATCTACAGGGCCATATCTGTGGTCTTCCGGGGTTACTATTGCTGCCTTGTCGAAACACTCGAACTCGTCGGTGTGGAGAATCTTTCGACTACCTTTAATGGCAGACTCTGATCCTTCAACCTCGTACAAGTGATGAGCATCATGAGGGAGGGTAAGGTTCCATTTTCGAACAGTGGCAACAAATACTTGGGCGACACGTGGCAAAGGGTTGCCACATGGCTTGATATAACGATAGCCAGGAGAGCCAAGCAAAAAAGCCAACAAGGCTATGACAGCAGAAGCAGTGGCTGCCCAGAACCCTAGTGTCCATTTGCCATTATCCTCATAATACACCAAAATGGTATTGGAAAAAAGTGATCCAAGATTGAGAGCGAAGTAGAAGTATGCGAAGAAATGAGTCTTGGACACCTTGTGTTTGGGATTTGATTCGTCAAATTGGTCAGCTCCAAAGGTGGCAATGGTAGGTTGGTGCCCACCATATCCAAAAGCAACCAAGTATATGGCCAAGTAAAAAATGGCAGTCCCAATGGGTGAAGTGGGCACGCAGATTCGCACACCATCACCACAGCCCTCAGGTTTGATCAAGAGCAGCCATGAAGACAAGGATAATAGGACCAGGCCCTGATCATCAGTACGTAGTGAAAATTACATATAGTACTTATATTAATTAATTATAAGCCAGCCAAATTAAGCATGCAAATTAACAAGAAAAAAAATAATGATAATGATAATGATATGACGAAAAAAGCGCTTGAGGATATTATATATATATATATTATAGAAAAGAACTAATGCATGGATATGAATTTACCAGTACAAAAATTAGCTGGAAGATTGTACAAGTGAGGTAGCGACCCCAGTAGGAATCACTGAGAAAAGCTCCAACCAAAGAGCACAAATAGACAGTTCCAGTCCACTTGCTCACATTATTGGCTGCAGAAGCATTGTCTTGACCAACAACTCTCGTTAAAAACAAAACTAAGTTCACACCCACTCCAAAGAAAGCCAGTGTTGCAAGTCCTTGATTTACTGCATCATGCATGCGCGCAGTACACATAGAATTAATTAAAAATACGTACGTAAAAGCCATTTACAAATTAATTACAAAATTTTGAATAATTATATGCTAGATATATATTAATTCATGATGATGATCAACTTGGAATTAAACTAAGTACTGTATATATAGAAATTAAGGAACTAATTATATATTGATAGATATCTTGTACATATATACATACCTAGAAGGAGAAATGCAAAAGTCCAGCCTCCTGCACCCTTTCTTTTAACGCAATCTCCACCTTTGAAATTAGTTTGTTGATCATCTACAGCAAAATTTGCAATAGACTCTGATTTTCCATTGGTGTAATTATTCTGATCAAGCTGATCATGTTGTTGCCCCTAAAATAAATTAATAAGATCAAAGATAAGCCAATTAGCTAGCGCCCAAGCATGCATGGTACGTATGATCAGGTTATTAAATATATATATATATATAGGTACATGACGACCTTATAATAATTAAATTCAGTAGGCCAATTAAATTACATGCATAATACAAATCCTAGCTAGCTACGTTAATTATAAGTTGAATGCACTGACGACGTTTATTTTATCGATAAAAAGAATATTGAAAGATAAGCCAATGCATGCTAGCCAGTATCCTTAATTACTTTTGCTGCAGTGCCCTGGATGCTGTTGTGTGAGTCCATAGCAGCAGTTTATCGTCTTCTCTCTGCAAAAATCAACATCATATAGGGTGATTTAATTAATTAGCTATATAATGACGACTGATTTGTTATCAATTGATCAGTACTATTTGCAAGCATAGAAAAAATAAAAATAAAAGATAAAGAAATGTAAAAAGTTAAAATTAATTGCATCAAAAGGAAAACTTATATATGGAAAATGCTATGGAGAAAACCTGAGAGTTGCCTATAGAGAGAGCAAGGAAGATCATAGGTATAATTTGTGCGAGACTAGATAGCCAAATATATAGCAATGCCAAGAGTGACACAAACCCGTCGCTTTCACGACCCGTCCCATTCATATATAATACGATATGATAAAATTAGGGAAATTAATACGTACTATAGCTAGTGGAAGGGATTGAAGATATATAAAATGTATGTATAAGAGAGGCTGTGCCACGAGCTTGGTCGCTTACTACATTAAATCAGTGGATTGCTGCTATATATGCTCCCTTATGAACCTATGAAAATGATATTTTTTCTCTCATCATATATATAGTTTCTTCCATTCATGTTTAATTTTAGTTAGGCCTATAGTTATCTAATAAGTGATAAGTTAGTCTCCTATTTCATTTTAATTTTTTTTTTTTTTATACAGAAGGCTAAAATCAAAGACTAAACCCTGATAATTTTAAAGATAGATTTGTTCACTCTATCTTTTTTTATAAAGAGAAGGAATTGATTTGAGAGTTGACCCAAATATTTCACTTTAATTTTGAATCAATGTCTTTTCACTTTTGAATCAATGTCTTTTCGTCAATCCTGTATACATGCGTCACTAACCAAAAGGAATAGGTAGCTATACACACAGTTGCTAATTTTCCTTCTACAACACTAAGCATGGAATAAATTGAGAGCTAGCTAGATCATATATATATATATATATATATATATATATGTATAAATTAAGTTTTTTCAAAATATTTTTAAGTACTCCTTAATGGATTGTGAGAGCACACACATACAACTTATATATATTGATCATCTGTTTCTCATGTTTTTTGAAAGTCAAAGAAATTGTCATATATATGCTGAGAGAGAGAGAGAGAGAGAGAGAGAGATTAAAGTATATATATATATATATGCAGGCTCCCAACCTTTTATAAGCAAACTTGGCCGAGCTGGAAAGAAAAAGCAACTCTGGGATAGTGGACGTCTCTGGTGAAGGTGAGGAACGTGTGACGACAAGAACAAGTGGCGCCGTCACTAGCCGAGAAATCAAAGTATCCGCCGTGTAGGAATCAAAGCGAAGGAAACCTATTGTCATTTATGGTGAGGAAGAAGATATAAAAAATTTCCAAACGAGAATAATCCGTACGTGAATTCTTCAAGTTATAACGTCAAATCAATTATCAGTATGACTATATATATATGATCTCTTTAAATCTTCAAATTCAAAATATATATAATAGTAATAATAGTTAATGAAGCAAGCACAAAAAGTATACGACGTAGTAGTTAATAAGGCCTTGATAAAGAACAAGGACAAAGTGTATAGAGATATATATATATATATATAAATAAACAGTGAGGAGAATTGATGAAGAGGTATTTATATATATAATTTGCAAATTCATCAAACATAGACTTCGGTTGTGTAACAAACTCCTACCAAAGCTCCAGTTCTTCCTCTACTTCACTAAATTATCTCGTAGAACAATTCAAACTTGTCTACGTCTAAAACTCTTTTTAACTAATTTTAAATTAATTAAAAGCTTATCCATATATACCAGCAAAGTAATTAATTAGTTAAGCTGATATATATGGTCTCATTTCACCCTATATATTTGGCCTGGTTAATTTGGACTACTTATATAAGAAATAATTAATTGTCTAGTTATAACAAGGATATATAAGTACTACACTATATATAGATCGTATTTATAGCATACTATCATATGTATATATATGTATATGTGGCTACGAGTTTAATTCTCATTTTCTAATTAAAACATGCTTTATTGTTTTTAAAGTGAAATCTTTTTCCTCTATATCTATAAATTTGGTAGCTAATAACATGTCATTTTAGGGGCAAGGTTTATTTATTTTTTCCCTTGCCCTTGTAAATTTTTCTAAAATTACTAATTAATAAACATCAATAGGATTACTAACACATCCCTTACACCGCTAGGATATTTTTAGTAAAAAATAAAATAAAATAAAATAAAAAACAAATGAAACAAAAGTGAAATCCGTTCCTTGCAATAGAGACGGTTAAAAGCTAGCGATAATGAGGGGTTAACTAGGCATAATTATCTAACTAATAGAAAATTAAATTTACCTTTCCAAAAACATGTATCTCGTCATAACAAGTAGAATATCAATAATAACGTTTCGCATGTCTCATGCCGATATATTCTTAATTAAGTATTTCGATTTCCATCTCTTTAATTAATTATCTAAACACATATATCATATGCAGAGAATTATCCAAAATGAAAAAGAAAAGCAAAACAAAGATGGAGACTAGAAAAAATAAAATGCATATAATTCAATCATCCGATTAATGAATTTCTCCCTCTAACTGCATGGAAACATCATTATTTTAATTTTCCATATAATTCTTAATTCTGAATAAAAACTAAAAATAAAAAAATCAGTTTTTTAATCTTGAAATTAAAAATTGCATGCATAGGACGAAGTACTTATAACAATGCATGGATTAGTGATCAATAAGTGAATTGAAAGTTGATATTTGGTGAAACGAAGACAAAAGAAAAAAAAGAATTTTGTTATAAGGACAAGTCCATATATATATTACTGTGTATACCAATGACTTATCAAATCAAACATCATAAAAAAGTTTATCCCAAATGTGTTTATCTAAACATGAGTTGTCTTCCACTTCCACCCACCAACTCATTTTCCTGCAAATATACAGTATATCTGTTCTTTTCCCCTCTCATATTTCTTTTTTTTTTTCTTTTCTTTTCTTTTCGTCTTTTTCTCTTGTTAATAAATAAGTGTAAAATTAAACAAACTTAATCAATATTCTTTACCACTAAATTAAGACTTTATTGGCCATCTCATCTTTCTTTGTGGTTCATCAATTTGTATGTTGACGTAAAAATGATATTTTGTTTCTTATTACCTCTCCTCTGCAGACTCCAGTTTTTGAGCGAGCAATAACTTACGAACTCGTATTACAACAAATTTGAGACATTACCATATGGAAAATGAATGGGTCAATTCTTCTCCTTTGTTGCTACTGCTAAGACTTTAACTACTTATCCTTGGGGCATGTTGGAGTGGAGATAAAATCACTCTTGTGAGATTACGGGTTCGACATTCTTCGGTCACTACTCTGTAGATTTGTCCTTAACTGACCTGATACATGTGTGGAAACATACCGCTACATTCAGAGATTTACCAGTTGGTGATTTGGACTCTTGTCAAATAATCCTATAGTCGGACTTCGCCAATTGAATTCTCACGACATCCAAATAAATAAATAAATAAATAAAGACTTTAACCACTTGTGTTTCAATTTCTCTTTCACGTACGTACAATTTCTATCCCAAAACCAATGGTCATGAAAAATTCTGTGTGCTGGATATTCCAATTTTGCTGCAAATGTGAAACTTATATAAGCATCTCTCTTTTTTAGTACATCTTCATCAATTTTTATATGGCTTGTTAACCTAACAAATCAATTTCTAACAAGCTTTAATCATGATCAATCCTGAGTTTTTTTTTTTTTTTAATAGAACAATATTAGTAAATATTACGTACTAATTAGAATATCAGGTAATAAAATTTTGTAGTTATTCAGTGGAAATGTTGAGGCAGTTGATTAGAAGCGTGTGAGAAGATTGGTTGGTATGGATAAAGCAGAAGAATTTGAATCCAAAGCATGTAAATAGATGATGATCATCTATATATGTTTTAAAAATTCAAATTCAAAGCACAAAATATTGTAATCTGTGGCTTGTTTAAATTAATTAAGCTAACATTCATCTTAATATTCACAATATATTCTCACCTTGACTAATGGTACATTTTATATATGAACATGATATTAAAATACTTCATTACCCTATGAATTAATTACCCCGGTCCATATAACAAAGCCAATTTTGTAATTGTCTTATAATACTTGTCGGTTAATTCAACTTAATTAAAAATATATAGTACTTTTGAATATTTACACAAGACTCGTAATGCATTTCTCCACTTCCTTTGTACCAATTTGATTTGTGACTTTATTAAATTGACATCATGATCTCCATCGATCGACCTCAGGTATATATATAAATGTTCCTTAATTATGATTATTTTATATACCTTGTTGAACACCTCATTTATTGTGTTACTCACACGAGATTTGCGTTCCATGTTTGCGAAAATCTAACCATAAATACCAAATAAAATAATTATCTCCATTGTATTTACAACTCAAAATCAAGATAAGTTATTTGTAAGCTATTGAATCAAAATCAAGTGATCAAAACAAATTAAATAAAGCAAACCAAAACGATATTTAATTTTAACTTAGTTGAATATTATTTGTCTGGATAGCACCCCCAGTATAGATATGATTTTTAATTTGGATCTTGAATGACCCAAAGAAAAATATGCCCATAATTATCTCAATTGTATTTACAACCCTCAAAATATATATATATATATATAATTTTTTTTTTCTTTCTGTTTTCCACTTCTCCTCAAGTCAAGACGCATGAAGACATCGACATAACACCACATGTGGACACGATGAGTGATTAATTTACGTACTAATTACGGAAACAAATGTGGATAATATATATATGCTAATTAATTATGCAATTCGAAGAGTACTTATACAGAAATGTTATAATATATGAATTAATTTCTACTCCGATAATTTAAGATTTTAAATGAATTGATAGTTAAAATATAAAAAATTATAATAATCTTAATGACATTGGTTCAAATTAACTAAAAAGTTCGGTCATGTCTTGGCCGAGGAACAGACAGCGTATCAGAAGATCATGATTTTTGGCCCAGAAGATTTTAGAAGCGGAGAAATTGAAAAGTTGACCATGTGTTTCAAATGCTCAAAAAAAAAAAAGGAGAGGAAACACTTGAACTATTCATCCACGTAATACTTGACTCAGAAGACGACCTAATTTAATTTGAAGGTGGATTACAGTGCATGCATACACCTCGCACATTTTGGGGTTTTTTCAAGATGAGAGCCCACTGCTACATTGATAGACCCAAAAAAATGAGTCGCCAAGAGGTGCATTTACCGTCAGCAAAAAAACGTTGTTCAATATAATGAATTATTATTATTATTTTTAATTTACATTGTGCACGAGCACACTCCCACAACAATCACCACACGTAATATTGCTGCTGGCTTTAGAGAAATGGGGGCACCTTATTCGTCAGATTCGCTCGCCATTCTACCCAACATAATCCATCACTTGTTTTTGTCAAGCTAAACATTGATTTGATCTTGTAGCAATTCCTCCTCCTTTAAGCAATTTGTCCCCAGCTGACACACCCAACGGCTAGGATTTTCTCTATCTTCTTCAGAGTTCTACCGCCAAATGACATTCGATAATTGTGATATTGATGTACCCCAAACAAAAGACGACATTATTCATCTTATCAAAAGGAGTCGTCTAAACTCTAAACTCTAAACTCTAAACTCTAAACTCTTTTTTAAAAGTTATCTTACGCGTTTGAGTTATTCTTAAAATTTTAACTTGGGTATTTGAAATTCTTTGACTCCATTTACAAAGCACTCTCACCCATTGAACCTAAGTAATTTTGTACGTCAACGCCAATAGTGATAACATCCATTCTTCCACCAAAACTATATTGATTCAAAGTGAACATATTGCAATGCAAAGACAATAACTAATTAACAAGTTTTTGAGTCGTCCAGAATTTGGTTAATTAAGGCAATTATGAATGCGCTCTTTCTAGCTTTTTAACAAAAAAAAAACTATAATAAGATTATATACAAGATTCTTGTAAGGGCAGCTCTATAGTTAGCTATCAGATCATGCATGCATGGTACAATAGAGGAGGCGAGGCACTTGTCTTAATTAATTCCTACATATTGTTGTACAAAGTTGTTTATATGCAGTCAGTTGCTACCGCTTTCACCATCAGACGCGTCTTCAAGCCTCCCAATGACATCAAGAAGGGCTTGTTCATGTTCCTGGATGGAAACAAGTAGCAGCAGAGTCATTGTCAGACGTGCATTTAGAATCATAAACAAAGAGTTTTCATCATCGATCAATCTTACTTTGAGCACTCTCTTCGCAATCTCTATGTCAGTTGGATCAGGATGGAATGCACTGACAACTTTCTCCACCTAGATTCAACGGAAGGGGAAAAGCATTGTCAGCATTGTCTGCAGTAAGATGCGTAAATATATCAAGGTTGATCACTTGTTACCTCCATTATTAATGTCGCAGTGTGAAGGATCTCGATATCGGGAATAAGCTTCTTCCCAATGCCATTTTGTGATTGAGGAAAATCTTTCTTGGATTGAGCCTTCAAAATTCCTCGACCTCTTCCAATGCCAGCAAAAGCACCACCACGGGCCATAGACTTCTCAAATCCACGGCCTACTCCTCCATGATTAATATTAAGAAACATATCAGGATCATCGCCTTCCCAACGAATGTCATGGGGAGCTATCTATGGGATAGTAACAACAATAGTCAATGATGGTGAATTTGAATTAGGAAACAGAGAATTTGACCAAATGAAACAGAATGATATATTTAATTAAATCCCTCCATCCACCCCTTCCCATGTGGGATAAAAAATGGGATGCATATACCCAATTCCTTTTTATTTGGGTGACGTATTCAGTTCAAGTTCTACATAGGAGAAGAAAAGCAAATGCGACATGCGTGCCACTAGTTAAACTGGGGGTTTCCAATTATCTGTTTTAGTAAAGGTTTTTCTTACAAGATTAATTAACTTTAACAGAGGTAAGTTTGGGACTCGAGTCGATGCAATCAATGTGAAGATTGAGAGTTTTGAGAGTAGAATCAAGGACAAGATGGAAAATGAAAAGAACATGCATATATATGCATAAACATGCACATATCTAGACATGAAAGATTGGCTAGTTTGTGCATCTATCTTCACTATGTGTATACACTTGTTAAGCCCAGAACTAAATCTCAATAGTCTCCCAACCAACAGCAAAGCTAGGGAGAGGACTACAATTCAGAACGCGTAGCTTTGATATTATTCGGGTGAAGTGGTGAATTCAACATCCTTTTGGAATAGATCCATCTTACGATCCATGGTATGGCCATAATAAGCAAAGTCAGTAACTGTGGAACTGTAAAGATGTCTGCCGAGGACCTATGACTGTTCTCCATTTCCTTCAACAACTCATTTGGACAAGGAGTTGCGCTACAGAGCTTCAACATGAAAACAAGCAAGACACCCTCGCACCCTCCCCCCCAAATCCTGCTCTCTGCGTGTGCGTGTGTGTGTTTGGGTTTGCATGTCTCTGTTTCTCTAGTTACACCCTCTACTGAACATGAAATACCTAGAGAGTCAGAGAAGATTATAGTTCAGTAATATGCACCAAGACACTGTGCTAATATCCCAAAACAAGTCACAGAAGGAGGGGCATGGCAGCCTGCCCCTTTCAACATCACACTAAAAGTTCCTTACAAGATAAATGTAGCAAGATCAATTACTTGGTTAACTGTTCAAATGCACTTGTGACTGTATTATGCTTGCATTTGTGCACATGTTAATGCAATGTGTTCAAGCCTGGTCATTTGTCCTAGGTTCATTACGTGCAATAATTGTCTTGTTATTTCAACAGAAATGGTGAATTTCTTGGATGGACAATTATTAATTTGTATTAGCAATAAGAAGCTTACACCAATTGCCATTAGCAAAAAGTCTAAGAGAGAGGAGGTGATCTTCCCACACTTACTCCAATCTCCTTACAGATTACATACAACTAACATTATGCATCTAGAAGCACGAATTTAGAGAAACAGTCAAACTGTCAGGGCCTTCAAGAGAAAGCCTTAACATATACATCTAAGCTTCAGACGTTCTGAATTAATTATATAAAGACTACTTAAAATAACTTACCAGGCAAAAAGAGCCTTAACAGATAGTAGCCATATAAAGTCACTGGCAATAAACAGCATTTTCTGTCAGGGCTTGCAGGGGCCTAAACAGGGTAAAACATTTTGGAAGAGGACTAGTGCTGTCCTCATGAAAATAGTACGAATGGAGGTAACCAGCATGCAAGCAAATCACAAAATTCTCCCTACTTATTAATTTCAAGGATGCCACAGGTGATCGGAGATAACCAGAAAGGAAGCAAATCATGAAATTCTTCCCACTCATTAATTACAAGGATGCCACAGGTGGGTGGAGAAGTTAAGGCTGAAAAAGAAGAATTGTCACAACACTGGGACAATTTTGAGTTGTATAATGGGCATCGACCAACTCTCACAGTCAAGTTTACAGAAAGGAAAAAATCCCTCAGATTTCTTGACTGGATTGCAAAACTAATACCTCTTCTTCCCCTTCTATCTTAATACTAACTCTTTTCTCTTGTATTGACCAATCTTTAACGGAACCGATTCTTACCAACAGAAAAAGCTTAACTTTGAGACACACAACCAGTAAGCAAGAATCATTAAGTTCCAAACAAACTACCCGACAAAGAGCAAGATGACCTAACTATTGCCTAACTTCTGAACATCCATAAATTTTTTGAAAGATTCTTTTGTCAACTTATATCATCATCAAGTAACAAAACAAATCAAAACACAACTAACAGACAAATAAAGAATGCAAAGCACAATAGATATCAGCTCTCACCTCCTTAAGATTGATCCATTCCCATGTTTCATTTGACGTATTGATATCATAAACAAGAGCATGCCGACCCTGGCATTGTTTTCAAAAAAGCAGATTAAATCAAAAGTACAGCGAGCACTGGTGCATTGGACGGTCAATAATAAGCCAGACCTGAATAGGATTGTAGTCCATAACAACAGCCTCATAGAAGTTGTTGTCTTCAGGCCACCTAGTCCAAACTTTCCTCCCAATCAACGGGTCAAAATTTCCTGCTCCAACAGATTCATTCACTGCAAGGGCTCCTGAAGAACTGTGGTTAGGACCTTGCAGCCTGCCAGCAAAACTGGTAGCTCGGTACTGCATGGAATCAATATAAATCTCTTATTTTGTTAGCATGTTTACAGGATCATTAGGCACAGTGGATATACAATGTCTTGACAGCATTCACTGGTAAATGGTAAAGTGAATACCTCCCATTTGTCTATCACAGAAATAAAGAACCTCAAAAAGTTTGCAAATAATGCAACTTACTCCTTGTGGCTTCTTGCCTCTCACTCCAGAGAAGTGGCTTCGTTTGAAAACTGAGGAAGACGGTTGATTTGAAATATGCCATGATGAAGATGGGACTACCGAATTTGATGTCTTCTGTTTCTTGCGC
Organism: Ehretia macrophylla; assembly: GCA_037974665.1. Classification (NCBI taxonomy): domain Eukaryota; kingdom Viridiplantae; phylum Streptophyta; class Magnoliopsida; order Boraginales; family Ehretiaceae; genus Ehretia; species Ehretia macrophylla. The sequence continues at coordinate 82,828,919 of CM075780.1, forward strand.
GATGCTGAAACCGCAGGACTAAGAACTGGATCATGATCAGGCTGGCTACTAGTACTAAGTATGCCTTCCTGGATCCCACTTGATTTCCTCCACTCCCTAATGGCAATTTGGATGCACCCCCCAATGAAACATGCCTAACAAAAAAAAAAAAAAAAATCCTCAGAAGAAAAAGATTTCGTGAATTAGTCAAACCTTATTCTCCTAATGATGCCATCAGCATTGACCCTGGATAGAAGTTCTCTGTGTTCTTCATCTGATACTCTCAGCTCCTTTCTTAGTTCTGTAATTAAGCTTTCCTTCTCCTAAAATCTCAATCACAACGTATTTTAGTGATCATATTAATTTGATAATAAAAAGCTAACAATGATAGATTTAGTGATGTACGAGTAATACCCAAGTAATGGCATCAGATTGAACTTTAAAGGCACGCAAGACAGAAGTATATGCCTCTTGTTCTATGTGGTGTATCTGAGTTTCCATATCAGTATTCATCTCCAGAAATGGAACATTACCTACAGCTGCTGATCGTCCATTTACAACAGTATTCGCTGCACCTGGAAATTTATTTTGATTTAAAGAAGGAAGGTCATGAATCATGCCTGTAGTTGCATTATTAAGGATCAAATGCTGCAAAACCTCTTTTTCAATGTTGAGCTTCTAGCTACATTGTTATCACTAGCAATGATGATTCATGATTGTTGTAGTTTCGTTTGATCACCAAAGCTTTCACATCCTTGTACAGAAATAACGAGAAACAAACAAACAAACAAACTTAATTATAGGATTATATCCCAACAAAAACAAAAACAAAAACAAAAACAAAAACAAAAAAAAAACAAAAACAAAAACTTGCGCCAAGATTACTTTTTCTTACTCTAACATAGCTAAAATTTAATAAGAATCAATTCCTAATGTAATTTGCCTACTACACATGGAAAACGAAAAATTACAAAATACAAAAAGGCCCATTAAAACCCCTCAACTCTAATTGATAGTCCTGCCATACACCCATTCCAAAAGGGTGGGACCCACTTTGTTAAATAAACATCGAGTCTTAATTATCAAATAATAATTTAAACAACAAAACGAATAATAATTCTAACCCAAATTAGTAAGAAAATATAGAATGGATTTTTTAAATAGATAAATAAACTCACCGGCTGCTATCTCAGTGCACGTAGTCCATCAAAACATTTGGCAATTACATTTTGGATAATCAAGCCTTCATTTTTCTGCAGCTCTATAAATTTTTTTCTATTTTTTATGAATTTAATTTAATTATATTATATTTTATGAATTTGTTTTTAGCAAATTTTGCTTGCAGTTCTTTAAACTTATTTTTTTATTTTTTTTTTTATTTGACTGGGTGGCTGAGGAGGGAGGAGACGTCGTTGGAGCTGCTACGACGTCGTAGCCCCGATACGACGTCGCAAAGTATGCTACAGTTTCTTTTTCTTTTCTTTTTTTTTTCTTATATACTCTTTTTTTTTTTTTTTTCTTTTGGATTTGATTGAATATTGTGCCAACACCCATGCGGCCTCTTTTGAGGAGTCCAAAAAATTAGTAAAAGAAATTGCACAAATATTTCCATAACTCTATAATAAATTATATTTGGTTCTTTTATATTATATTATTGTGTGTCTTTTCTCTAAACCTTTTAATTGAAGCATTAATAATCCTCTCTTCAGTTTCTTTCCAAATATCTAATGAACAAAGCTTGTTTGTTGCTACCATGCGCGTCTCATTCACATACGTGCTATTTTTTCGATTTAAAGATGGATGAAAACAAAAGAAATTTAACCGAGTAAAAACTTTAAGAACCAAAAGCCACAAATTAATATATAAGAGAGCATAATCTCATTCTTTATAAAATTACATGGCTACATGTGGGATTTCTTCAAAACTACTTAATTTAGTTATCAAAAACTAAGTCGTGGCATGTTAATTATAAATGTAACTTTTTTAAAACTAATTTGTCTAAAGGTGGTTATACACCCGATAACAAAAAAATTATAATTTGTACATTTTAAATTAGATTTTGCTTTCCATGAAGCTTGAAGACTTTTAAATCTCATTGGTTATTCTTTGACAAAAGGTGCTTATAACCAAATTTTACTTATCTTGTAAGCTCTTTCAACTAGCCTTTTCCTTTTCTTTTTGTATTTATTAGGGCCTAAATTCCAAACTACATTGAGAGAATTAACAATTGAGATTGCATGACACGAGACTATAATGAAATTCATTGTACAATTTCAAGGCTATTGGTGGAATTTACTGAAAAGTAATTGACTTGATTAGCAAAATTAATCAATTTTGTTCTTGTGTTAATTAAGGATTAAATTACTCTTTGAAGCCAATTTGTCCAAAGGTGGCTATCTTCACAGGGATATTAAATATTAAAGAACGATATGTACATTTCCGATTAGATTTTGCATTTAACGTGACGTATCTGTTGCACTCCACAAAAGAAAATGATGGACTTCCTTTTTTTTTTTCTTTTGCTCCAAATGAGGCTGTAACCGTGTAGTTATAAAATCATTCGAGGTGTTGATAAACTTCTTTTATTCGTTTTGTGTTGTGGCAAGTTTAGAGAATTTGAAAATAAATGGATCTTAACATACATGTGTAGAACTCAACTATTGACCTAAAAATTTAAACTATTGAGTCTTGAGCGTACACATATTTATTAATAGCTCATTATTCTCCTAATCTTTTTATGTGAGATAAATCATTTTTTTTGCTTTTTAGTTCACCATGTGAAACTCCTAACACATCTCCATTTTTTCACATGTGAACTCTAATTGGGTCTTAACTCCCCCTTGATGTGAATTCATCGCCAATGAATCCACATAAAAACATGCACATAAAAAATAGTATTTAAAAATAAGATAGCGTTTAACATTTCTCTTACAGATATCGTATACTTATAAACAATCACTCAAGCAGATTAAAAATTTATAATGCAGGATTGCATCTCCCCTCCCTAAAAAGCATGTCTTTGGGAAATGCATCTTAATTATGCGCTAAGCAAGTTAATTTTTTGACGAGATATTATTCCTTGTATTGAGAGAAAAAAGAAAGGTAGGTGCAATTACTTGGTTTGAATTGAAACTACTCCAGTCTAGCACAAGGAAAATATGTCACCGTAAACTATATACAAACCCAAAACACGAGAAATACACAATACAGTAAAAAAAAAAAAAAAACGTACATGCCTAGTTACCACACGTGAAATATATGTTATGGTCAAAATACATGCTTTATATGCGCGTTAGTGCACGAGAAATACATGCCTTGCGATCAAGAGAAACGTGATTTTGTTAAAGAGATGTCAATAGTTTCCATTTTGCGTATTTAAAAAAAAGGCTTAAATTAACACTCGATTTTTCATTGTCCTCCTAACTAGAGCTCTATTCTTTTCAAGTTCATCATCTTAACACTACAAGAAAAAAATATTTCGGCGACGGGTCGTCGCCGAACCCTCACAAAAATGCGAGGGCTGGGCGAAAGAGGTCATTCCCTCACTGTTTCTGCGAGGGACAGGGCTGTCCCTCGCGTTTTGGCGAGGAACAAGGCCATCTCTCGCTGTTTGGGCGAAGGATAGGACTGTCCCTTGTCGTTTCTGCGAGGTACAAGGACGGTCCTGTCCCTCGCCAAATAAGCACTAGTATTAAATAAAATTCATTCACTCATTAATTAAATTTAATTTAATAATTAATAGAATTATTTAGTATTAAATTAAAATTCATAAATTTGCATTAATATAATAAATTAATAATGTAAAGATACTTAATTTCTTAATTGATTAATGAAAACTAATTAAATAATAATGTGTAAAAATTAATATTTTTATAATTATTATAATTATTTAATAAAGCCCTAGTATTAAAATAAATTAATTAAATGATTTAGTCTTTATTAATTCATTGTCATGTAACTATTAAATAAATTAAATATAACTGATTATAAATTAAAATTTACTAAGTAGTTTTAAGAAATTTTTAGATTCTAAAATGAAAATATACCAACATTATTTGTTTTCTCCATATTTTTTGTTTAATTTATTTGTCCCATGTCCAAATATATTTGTTGAACATATTCTAAAATGAAACTAATTTTATAATAATAATTTTAAAAAATATTTGACATTTTTGCGAGGGCTCCGCGAGGGCTTGATGAGGGACAAAATTGCGAAGGCTCAGTGAGGGACAAATTTGCGAGGGCTCGGCGAGGGACGCGTTTGCAAGGGACGCATTTGGCGAGGGTTCAGCGAGGGAAGATTTTACGAGGGCACGACAAGGGACGCATTCGGCGAGGGATACGTTTGCGAGGGCACGGTGAGGGACGCATTCGGCGAGGGTTCAGCGAAGGACGCTTTCAGCAAGGGCTGAGCAAAGATGGATTTTGCGAGGGCACGGCAAGGGACGCATTTGGCGAGGCCTCAGTGAAGGACATAGTCTACGTGGGCTTGTTGCCCTCACACAGTCCTCGCCAAAAGAGTCCATCGCTGATCCCTCACTAAATGGTGTGGGGTAGGCGAGATATACCATTTCGACGATGGAGACTTTAGTGAAGGACGGTTCCTCTCGCTAGGCCCTCACCAAGACCCTTTCGGCGAGGGCAAGGCGAAGGGAATTGTCCCTCGCCGAAAAGCATTTTTCTTGTAGTGTGATGTTTATATATTTTCTTCTCAATTGATCAATCTTTTTTTATTTTTCCTATGTACTAGATCTCTCATTTGCAAATTAAGGTACGTTCAAATTTTACAATTTTCCTCCCTTGACTTTCCCCGTCTTATTCTTCAATATTTCTTACCTACCGAACGTATATGTTGTTAGGGATATGCCCTAATGCTATAGTTAAGATGACCTGAATTAGGGTTTAATAAAAATATATACATTTATGTGTTTTATACACTATGTTATTTCTAGGATGTTCATATTCTCCACTTCGATATGAATGTGTCCCTAATACTTATCTGAGAAGAAAAATGTTCTAAAAGGATTTAGGATATTTCGCAGTTTTTCTTCGATATGATAAACATTAAGAATTGATTCATAACCCTTAAGATTATTCGATCGAGACTAGAATAATCGAGTACTGGTCAGATAGCAGTCTTCCTACAAGAGCATGGTTTATGACCTAATCGTTTGAGAGAGATTTTAGTCTTAGTAGGTTTACGTTTTTTCTATTTGAGGGAGCCATGATGGTAATTGATGAAAGTACTGAATGAATTGGAGGGAGTAAATACGAATGAGTAGGGTTAAGTAGAACTGTGATTGGGAGGATAAGTTAATGCTGATGAGTAAGGCTGAGTAATGGTGAGAATGAAGAATGTGTGAGAAATGAGAGAGAAAATGAGATGGAGTAAATGATGTCAAAATGGAGGGTGAGATTTTTTGAGTGAAGGTGGTTTTAGGGTATAGAAAAGTGGTTTCCAGGCAAGGCTACGGCGGAGAAAATGAGAAGAAAGTTAGGTTTGGACCCCATCTTGGATAAATAAAAGGGGTTGAACCTCACATATTTGTGAGATGTGCCGAAAATCGAAAGTGAGATCAACAATTTCTTTTCAATCACAACCCTTTTAACACTTTTCCATCTTGATTTATACATTGAACAATATTTATACATAAAAATTTCATCATGGAATAGAGGCTAATGCATCAAGTAATATTTTAGCACTAAAAGGGCAGCCCTGTCATGAAGTTTTCTCTAACCAGACCCACTTAGGAATTTATTATACGCAACTTTACCTAATTAGCAATTTTTCAAGAGAATTTCCACGACTCTCTAATTCAAATACAATTTTAACACTAATTGGGGTAATTCAAAAGGAACCAAAAAGTGACAAAATTCAATATTTACAGATGCAACGGAAAGAGAGTTCAAAACTTTAAGCATCATATCAATAAAAATTGCTTTTAGATCGACACCAAAAGATCAGAATATTGAAACTAAACACAAAAAAATTAATAATTTGCCACATACCTTGGGAGAATGCAACCTTTAGGCTTCCAATTAAGCTTGTAATGATCATTATCAGGCCTACCATTGAGAAAACAATTGAATTGCTCATCAATCAGAAAATAAGAACCAGGTTTATACAATGGATAAGACTCATCTTTCACCCAATTCCTATCATAAAAATTACAATTCATCAAAGATGATAAGAATGCAAAATGTCATATTTTTCTCCCTTAATGTTTAATCTTTTATACCTATTTGATGCTTAAATGCACTCATTATTTTAATATTTTGATTTAGGATGCAAATGGAGGCGTTAGGAGCAAAACGAAGATAAATTGCGCAATTTTGGACAGTTTTGACATTGATTTGTTTTCTAGGCATAACTCTCCCATCTGAGCTCCGATTGAGACGATTCACTACAAAAAAAATTAGATTTTGTGACGGGCCGTCGCCATCCCGTCACTAATACGGCGACGGCTTGGTGAAGGGAAAAGTTGACACCAATTTTGTGACAGGACAGTGACGGCATAGTGTGAGACAGAAAAAACCGTCACAAGCCGTCACTAACAGTGATGGCATATTTCGCCGTCTCCAAAATTGGAGACAGGAATGGGCGTTCCCGTCTCCAATTTTGGAGACGGGAGGCGTTCCCGTCGCCAAATTTGGAGACGGGAGGCGTTCCCGTCGCCAATTTTGGAGACGGGAGGCTTTCTCGTCTCCAAAATTGGAGACGGGAGGCGTTCCCGTCTCCAATTTTGGAGACGGCGAACTTTCCCGTCTCCAAATTGGTTATTTTTTTTTTTTTAGGATTATTTTTATAATTGTTGAAAATAATATTTTTTCAAAACACGACTCTCACCACTGACACGACTCTCAAGAACACACACACTTCACAAAACAAATAAAACCAATCTCACCTTACCATTACCTCCCCATCGTCGGGCATAGAGAAGAACAAGGAACAGAAAAAAAAAAAAAAAAAAAAAAAGCAGAAGACATGAGGTGCAGCCGACGGGAAGAGGAGAAAAAAATAATAATATTAGTGGGCTCAAGGCATTCTACCGTTGGCAAGCTCAGCGGGGGGGTTCGAAGTCAGATCAATGGTGAAAGCTTAATCAAGTGAGGGATTAGTATATTTCTAGAATTTATTTTATGTACATCTATATATATATATATATATATATATATATTTATTTATTTATGTTTAACTTATCTGAGCCTTCATCAATTGTATCGTCTGTATGGTTCCAATTCTTTTTCACCTCTTAATACTTGGGCCAGGTTTATCTCATCTCACTTTTTATTATTTCATTGTTTGATTTTCTGAGTTCATTAAATTATTTTTTCAAGGTAAATTGAATTGGGAAATGAGATCTAACGTGTATCTGTTGATTGGTATTTTGCGTCCATGGCTGCTCATGGACTCTAGTTGAATAATTGTTCTGTTTTATGTCAACCTTCTATATTTACATTTGGGTTACAGACACTAAAACCCTTTGAGTATTTGGGTGGGTTAGTTCCTATGTAGCTAACTGAAGTTCGATATGAAAAATGTACAAATATAATTTCGAGTGTGTGTTTGTGGGTATGATATGTGTGCGCGCGAAGAGTGTATATGTGATTTCCTTACCTCCCATCTCATTTCTTGATTATTTTGGGATATTTTAATGATTTATGGTGTTTTTGTTATGATGATTTTGGATAATAGGTTTTGATTATCAATTCATAAATATCGGACTAAGATGTAATTGAAGCATATATGGAAGAGATATGTTATATTGACTTAATATTTCCTGTATTTTTCATTTAAATCCTATTAAATCCTAAGTTGAAGCTTTGTGTCAATGTGTCATAGGATTTGTTTGATTGGATGGAGCAAAAGATTATCATCTTTCGATCCGCAAAGCTTCAAAATTGTTCAACAAAATGTGCAAAAGAGAGCTAGCTTATGATTTTGTTCCAATTTATGACAACTTTTGGGAGGCTGAGATGGCTACTTTTGACAACAATAGGTAATATAAAATATTGATATCATTCTGGAATTGCATATGACAAAAGCTTCATTGCATGATTACTTTTTTTTTATTACTATTGTTGATAAAGATATTATCTTGATTTTTTTTTTAATGAAATAGATATGTGCATCTGGTTGGCTATCGTTTTATTTGATGTGATTTGGAATCTACCCTGCTAAGGAATATTAGCTATAATATATCCTCACCAATTGTTTTATGTTGTTTAATTGCACCTTTGTTTTTCTCCTTGCTTTAACTTTTTCCATTATAGAACTTTTACTTGTCAGTTAATATGACAGTGTTAGGCAGAGCTAATGAATGCTTCAATCAATAGAACTTACACTTAATATTTGGGTTAGATTGAGTTTAAATATAGGCTTTGCTTCTGTAGCGTGATGAAGAGTACATGGTGGAGTTTGTCAAAAATTGTCTACCTGAATTTAAAAAGCACTACATCAAATGCAGCTAGCTAAGAGAAGCCAAGTACCTCTTCTTTCTCAGGTAAAAAGAAATAGCTTACCTACAACTTCTATTTACTACACCATATGACTTTAATTGATTTGATGATAATTGATTTTCAAATAGCTTTTCTCATTATGAGGAATCAATCCTGATATAAATTATTTTGTGCTTCAGCTCACCAACGTGCAATGAACCTATGACACTCTTTTTTGGGTATGATAATGGGCAGGATGAGGAGGAAGGTCAAAATAATATCAGAGGCAATTTTGGGAAAAGGTTTGTGTTAGAATAATCTATGGGTAAGATTTGAGTAATACTATATTAGTGAAGAAGTGGGATTTGAGTAATACTATATTAGTGAGGTAAGTGTTTTGAACTATTAATAAAATATTTTTGCTACACGTGCATCAACAAGGTTTGTGTGCTCCTCCTTGTCCTTACCTGGACCTCATGGCCAGCCTCACAAGCAAATAGATGAACCAAGCATTTATGCTACTGTTCAAATTATTTGGAGCAGAGAAAAATTCAGAAGCTTCTTCTACTTGGGCTTTAAGGCTTGGAATCAACACGATCTTTAAATGTGTATTGGAAGGTTTACTATCTAGGTTTTTTTGTGGCATATTACTTGGATAATATGTCTGATTCATATGTGAAAATTTGAAGCTCTAAATAAGTTTTTTACTTTTGTACTATCTCTTACTGGTTCATGATTTCTAATGATAAGTATGTTTTGATCTAACATGGGGATCTTAGTCAATATTGATTGATGAGAAATAGTGCATTTCTTTATTTTGGAAGCATTGGTAGGTTAGTTAGAATAACTTCTCATGATGAGACTGATGTGGTAGTTGTTAATGATCATGGTTGAGGAACAAAAGTTTCACTATCTTGCATGTGAAAATTGTGGCAAAGGAACAAAAGCAGAATACAAAGAAACTTTTCAATGCATCCATTGCACAAAAGACACAATTGCTGTTCCAAGGTAAAGATAAATATTATTTTTAAATTTTCTTAAAGATATTATATATTTCTTCTTCATGTTCAAGTTTTAATATTTCTCTCTTTCACATTAATATCTTCCATAGATTCAAATTTGAAGTCGACATTATTGACAACACTGAATCCATCACTGCTGCAGTCTTTGGGGAAAATGGAAAAACAATTTTCTCACTTGAACCTGATCAAATACTATCAAGACAAGCAGCTGTAAGTAATAATACCTCATACTCATGAAACAAGGTCATACTCTCATACTATTTTTTATGTCTACTAAATAAGTGCTTCAAGTCATTGCAAATTGATCAAATCAACAAAAAGATTTGGGAGAAAACATTTTTCATCCAATTACAATCATACAACTTTGACACACATGGAGAATCACAAACAAAATTAACATTGCATGGCTATTTGATGAAGAAAACGTCTCTCAGTAAAGAAGCAACAAAATAGATTCTTCAAGCTCCAATGTTTCAAGATCTTTGAAGTTTCTTTGACAATTCTTGCTCAATTGAAGATCGAAAAGTTGATGAAGATCCTATTGCAAAAAGCAAAAGCTTCAGTAGGAATACACAAAGAAACTTTCACTTTTTGAATGTCATACTATTTTGACACACATAATCATCCTCCAAAATCCTTAATATCTACCTACTAATAGCCACCTTAAAATCCTTAAATACGATTCAGCTGTATAATTTTTGCAAATGGCCACTTTTTTATACAGGTAAGATTCAAATGGCCATTTTTTTTGTATAACTTTTTGCTCATTCTTACTCCAAAGTCCTTACATATCATCTACTTGCCTACTTTTTGGTTAATGCCCAATTTCTGTAAGAGTTGATTTTGTACTCACCCTCTTGTAAGCACATTCTAATGTTAATATGTAATTGTATTAGTTATACTAGTATTTCTTGGTTACTATTATATATGTGTGATCTCTTTTTCACAAGTTTCGTTTACTTCTACAAATATTTTCTACTTCATATTGTACTTATCATCTTATTGTAGTCAAACAAATATGAACTTTTGCAATTGAATAAACACACACACACACACACACACACACACACACACACACACACATATATATATATATATATATATATTGATATAACAAATGACCTTAGGATGGAAATTTCACAAGTACCCTAAAATATAATCTTTGTGGTCATGTGAACATTTTCTGATTATTATTTGTATGTCTGCTGGTTAATAATGTTCTTATAGAGTTTGATGACTTTACTTCTACTACTTGTGGAAAGCTGGTTTCATAACCTTCATTGTCTTCTAGCAAATATTATGCTTTGCACGATCTAAATCTCCAGGGAACATCGTTCCGATATGTTCAAGATTTCTTAAACATTTAGTGTTATGTATTACTTTTCTTCCCAAACTAATGTGAATCCAATTCGTCATTTTCTTTTCAATTCTTGTGATGTTCAGAGGCTAGCGTTTATGTAGTCTTTATACAAATGAATTGTAAATTCAATCTAACACTACTCTATATTCTTTTCTTTTTTTTTGGACTATACTCTATATTCACAAATCTTAAGATTTAATCTAATACCTATTTTATATTAAGAAGTTTATGTTGCAGTAAATCAATTACAATTATAAGTTTATATAATCAATTCATTTGCAATATTTCTATTAAGAAACATTGAGTTGGGCTCGTGCATACGCACGGGCATGGCACAACTAGTATATATATATATATAATTAGTATAATTTTTTTTAATTTCAATTTTTATAGCAAATTCAGTATGGGATGATATTTTAAAATTTATGATAGAATTATGACAAGTGCAATTATATGGAATTGTTAAGTTTGTGAGGGCTTGGTGAAGGGAAGGGTTAGTGACAGAATTGCGAGGAGAAAGGTTGGTGAGGGCTTGGCGACGACACTTTTTGTGTCGGTTTGGTGAGGGGTTAAGTTGGCGAGTGCTCAGTGACAACAATCATTGGTGAGGGGCGAGTGAAGGGAAAGGTTGGTGAGGGCTTGGCGATAGGGAATTTGGTGACAGTTTTGGGACGGCTCTAGTTGACGAGGGCTCGGTGACGGCAAACAGTGGTGACGGCCTGGAGACGGGAAAATATGGCGAAGGCGTGGTGACGGAAGACTTTGGAGACGAGATGGAAATGGTTTAGCAGCCGTTGCCAAATTGGTGACAATTTGGTGAGGGGAACGATTTTGGCAACACCCTCGTGTCTAACGGACGTTTCCATTCATCGTGCCGTCGCAAATTCTAAATTGGCGACGGCACGGTGAGGGGAATTGTCTTTCGCAGAATTCAATTTTTTTTGTAGTGATTCAAGAGGAAGTGGAAAGCCAATAAGAAGATCTACAGCTTTCATGTTTTGAATTTTAAGAGATATTGATTGCATCAAGGTCGAAATTGGACGTGAAGTTGTTGTACATGTGTTGTTTAACGTTCTGGAATGTTCCTTATTTAGAAACTTCTAATAGATGGTGGGGGAGGTGGTGCACGAAAATTCCAGCTATTTCAGCTATCCTAATTATATTAAGTATTTTCTAGTTATTTTAAGATTTTCTAGTTATATTAGGACTTTACTTTATCTTTAGTATTTCTCTTATTCTGTTTAGATTAGGATTCCATTATTTTTGGAGTTTTTGTAGGCTTACAAACTATAAATGAGGGGAGAAATCATAAGATTTCATTCTCTTCTCTCTCTCCTCTTATATTTTTGAAACTTTCTTTATGGCTCTGCGTGGCTAAGCTTTTATTCTTGGTTGAAGAAAACTAAAGCATCGGAATCAAGAAAGTTGTGAGATCTAATTAGTTTTCATTATTCAATTTATGCTTTAAATATTGAATGTTCTTCTGTGTTATTTATATGATTCTTTCGTTTAATTGCTAGGGTGGCCAACTAGTTTATTATTCTTTATAATCTACTACTAAGTTAGTTATCAAATCTGTAATTGTTTGATCCCTTTAACTTGAGAAGCGACTAGGATTTAATGATCTGCTGCGTCAGAGATTATTAGATCTTAAGAAGAACGTTCAACTAAATTAAATGCAACCACTTGTGCTTATGTTGTTTAGATTCATCGATCTCTCTAATTCTTAAGGTTGCTACTAGATTAAACCTTTAGCGCGTGACTAAGGTTGTTTAGTAGTTAGGGTTAATTAGGTTGCGTGTATTCTGATTAACTACAACTAAGGAGATATAGGAAAATAATTTCAACAGTGAAATTTAAAGTTTGAATTAATATATATTTGCATCAATGATCAATTACAAGATTCCGATGGTGGATGTTGACTTAGACCAAGGTTTGTTATTTAGATTAATTTCGACACTTTAATTTGAATTGTTTTTAGTTATCTTTTTTTTTTTTTTACGTTAAACTCAAACCCCCTCTCCCTCCCCAACCTTGTTCGCATATCATAAAATTAAGCTAGATACTCTCTATGGGAACGATCCTTGTCGCACTACTACATTTATCTTTAGGAGTATAAGTTTTATTTTTGGTTAGCTGCGACAACACACCAAATTTTGGCGTCGTTGCCGGGGAGTTATTTTAGTTTGTTTTTGTGTTTCTAATTTTTATTTCATTCTAAAATTTGAAAAAAAAAATGTTTTTTTATCGTTACAGTTTCAACAGTTTTCAAAATTTTGGTAGAATTAGGCCTCCAAACTTTACTTTTACGAAGGGAAACGATGTTCTGAGCAAGACTCGTTAGTCTAGCGGAAGGGCTTTCATTGGAGAGCAAACTCCCGAGATATTAGTGGCTTGATGAACAATCCCATTTATGAAGATTTGAATTTTCGTATGAAACAAATCAGCTGGTCCGAATCAATAGAATCTGGATTCCCCACCCTAACAACGGGATACTTTCCACTACCCTATCAATCAGAATAAAAAAGAAATCTGATTTTTATACGCTATACACTCGTATCCCCTTTATCGCCTAAAAAATGAACGGTTAACACCAATTTTGATACAATAAACGGGATTGTCACGAGCTAGACTCGAACCAGCACCTCTGGGCAACGAGTGGGAGGGAGCTTTGACTTAAGCATTGTACAAGTGCTTAAGGCTCCTTTAGGCCATGGTCAGAACTATCATATAAGGCAAGGCTTTCCTCACTAGCTCTAAGTATTTTTTGTATGAAATACTACGATGCTTCTAATTGGCCAATCTACATGCCAAACCATAATGAAGACAACTTTCTAAGGCGTGCCTACTATGGTGGTCATACAGATACATACAAGCCATATGGCGAGGACCTATACTAGACTTACGAGCCCCACCCTCTTGCGGCCAAATTCCATCGTTTACTAGGATTTTTAGACATTTTTGTGTTTTTGCGTAGATTTTTATTTTTTCTTATTACTCCATATTTCTTTTTCCTGCCTTGTTTTTCGTGGTTTATCAGCGTTTTTATGATTGTATGATTGTTACTCGATCTACTAATTAAGGTGATTTACAGTACGATCTAGAAATAGAAAAAACTACGCGTAGGTTAAGAAAAGAAGTTCAGAGAAATTCTGAAGTGAACGAACTAGTTGTTGATTCCCTATTTTCTAGCGATTCTGATTTAGAAGATGAGGAAGTCATGGTTGGAAATCGAACTTTGAAGGAGCTTACCGCCCTTAATTTGGATCAACAACCCTTATGCATAACGTTTCCTACTTTAGATGCTAATATTACTTTTGAGTTAAAATCTAGCCTAATACATCTCTTGCCTACTTTTCATGGCCTTGCAGGTGAAGATCCTCACAAGCATCTAAAGGAGTTTCATGTGGTCTGCACAAGTATGAAGCCCATAGGAATGACTGACAAACAGATCAAATTAAGAGTTTTTCCATTTTCTTTGAAGGATGCGGCTAAGGATTGACTCTATTATCTACCTTCCGGGAGTGTTACCACTTGGAACTAGATGAAAAGGTTATTTTTGGAAAAATACTTCCCAGCTTCAAGGGCGGCTAACATTCGAAAAGAAATTTATGGTTTAAGGCAGCATAGCAGGGAATACCTGCACGAATATTCGGAATGTTTCAAGAGATTATGTGCAAGCTGCCCCCATCATCAGATTAGTGAGCAGCTACTTATCCAGTATTTCTATGAGGGTCTTCTACCTACTGATAAGAGCATGCTCGATGCCACGAGTGGATGAGCTTTGGTGGATAAAACTCCCGAGGTCGCGAGGAACTTGATTGCAAATATGGCGGCCAATTCTCAACAATTTGGCACTAGGCTTAACCCTCCACCTAAGCATGCTAATAAGGTAAATATTTTCTCCCTTGAAAAACGTATTGCGAGTCTAACTTCTCTTGTTCGTCAAATGGCTGTAGGCAACATGCAAATCAACCCGCAACTCAAAATCGTCCAAGTTTTCAACAATATAAGCAGCCATATCAACAATTGTCTGAAACTTCTAATTCAGGTATGTCTTTAAAAGATATTGTTAAGTCTCTTGTTACAAATACTTTGCAGTTTCAACAGGAGACGAGGACCAGTATCCAAAATTTGGATAAACAGGTGGGGCAGATGGCAACCGCAATTAGTCGGTTAGAAGCGCAAAGTTTGGGAAATTACCCTATCAGACGATAGTAAATCTGAGAGAAAATATAAGTGTAATCATTTTAAGAAGTGGTAAGAAGCTTGAGATTCCAGTAAAGGCCGCCTCTGCATCGTCGAAGCAAGAAAAGGAAAAGAATGTCGTTGTAGACAGTGACGCTCCCAATGAGGATGAGGTACCTATGCGTAAGTTTCCACCTCTTTCTGATTATAAACCAGTACCCTTTTTTTCCTCAATCTTTAGCAGAATCTTGAAAATATGAGCGAAATATCGATTTATATGAGATTTTTTGTAGATGCGAGATAAATATTTCAATTTTAGATGCTATTAAACAAGTACCTCGTTATGCTAAATTCTTGAAAGAGAATGTACAATTAAGAGGAAACAGAAACTTAAAGGATGTGAGAAGGTGAGATTTGGGAAAAATGTTTCAGCAGTTATTCAAAGAAAACTCTCTACGAAGTGCCAGGATCCAGGTATGTTTACTATCCCTTGTACGATAGGTAACACTAGATTTGAGAATACCATGATAGATTTAAGAGCTTTTATTAATATCATGTCATATTCTATATATGCTTCTTCGAAACTTGGACCTTTGAATTAAACTGGTGTTGTGCTTCAATTAGCTAATAGATTTAATGTTTATCCTGATGGTGTAGTTGAGGATGTTCTTGTGCAAGTTAATAA
This sequence comes from Ehretia macrophylla, assembly GCA_037974665.1. Classification (NCBI taxonomy): domain Eukaryota; kingdom Viridiplantae; phylum Streptophyta; class Magnoliopsida; order Boraginales; family Ehretiaceae; genus Ehretia; species Ehretia macrophylla. The sequence goes on from CM075780.1 coordinate 82,844,592, forward strand.
TTTGGTTTTTCCTGCTAATTTCTATGTGCTTGATATGGAGAATGGTGATCAAACTACTTCCACTTTGTTAGGAATACCATTTTTAAAAAGATCCAAGTCTAATATAGATGTTTATAGTGGCACACTTACCATGGAATTTGATGCCGAGATTATTAAGTTTAATATTTATGATGCCATGAAATATCCCGGTAATGACAATCTTAGTGATGATAATCATGTTTATTCTATTGATGTGATTGATTCCTTAGCACAGGAAGTAAAAGAACTTGATAAAAAAGGTGGATTGGAAGTTTCCATTTGTAAGCATCTTGAGGAAGAGAATGAGGGGTTAGCCTTAAGTACTAATTCGCAGGACACTATTGCAGCATTGAATGTTTTTCCGCAAGAACCTATTCCAGATTTGGAGCCTTTTCACGAGGAGAATGTGGACAAATTAGACCTTGATAATCCTGATTGAAGAAAGAATCATTGAGTCAAGCCAACGACAATAAACAAAGACGTTGCTTGGGAGGCAACCCAAGGAAAATTTGTCTTACTGGCTGATGTTAAATGGATTCAGGTATTTTAATATTTATTTAAGGATTAGTTAGTTTGACATTTTTATTGTTTCACAGAGTCGGCTTTAGTGCCTCCTAGAGTTTGGAGCATTTGTATGGGGATGTAAATAGGGTCGGCCAATAAAAAAATATAAAAATAAAAACAATAAAATGAAATAATTAATTATTTTTGTTGGTTCTTGTTGTTTTGCTTTCTCTTATTTTCTTGGTCTTCACTAAATAGTTGTAGATTTAAAGCATTACTTTCTTCTCCCTAATAAGTGCTTCACGTATGTCCTCCTACAAACTCTATTTTTCTTACCTAAATTGTTCTCATGTTACTTTCTCTTCATCTTTGCATAAATTTGAAAGTTTGTTTTTACTTATTGAGGACAATGAAAATTTTAAATGTGGGGGAAGGGATTTAGGTTTTGTTTTAATTTGTTTCAAAAAAAATTGTGGTTTTCAATGTTTTCTTTTGTGTATAGCATGAACAAGGTGCAATTAAGTTTGAAAGATTCAGAACATGATTGAATAAGTACTCTTTCTACTTAGAATTAATTAGTTTAGTTATTTTTCTTGAGCATGGTAGTGACTAAATTTCGTAGACAAAAGTTGGTGAGACTTTGAGCCTTTAGCCTAACAGATCCATAATCAGACTCACTATTTTCTTTCATGAGAGATATTCTTCCATGGATTTGTTTATCTAGAACTTGTCTTGATTCTCTTCGAGGTCACATTGATGCATGCATGCATGAACATGATTAAGACATTCTTTGATTTAGCTACATAAGCCAAATAGCCTACCTTATAATTAATTTTTCCCTTCGTTAAACCTTTTTGAGTTTTATTGACATTTTTTATTGTGAACCCACATTACAACCTTTAAACCCAAAAAACCATGTCTTTACCCAAGCCTTAGGACTAGTGGAGCATTATTCATTATTATGATATGTATAGGTGTGTAAGAAATAAGTGTGAAGGTATCTGAATTTGTGGTATGACTATGACTTGGAGAAATGAACCATGTTTTCATTCTCAATTTGTGAGTTTCATTGTTGATGTAATTTTGGTGAAAAAAATAATAAGGAAAAAAAGGAAGAGAAAAATAATAAAATAATAATAAAGAAAGTGATGGAGGAAATTTATTTTAAACTGTCCATGGTCATAATTCCTCCTAAAAAATTCCGAGAAAGGGTTATGTTTATACATGATATATACAAAGGTGGAAGTTGTTGAATGCAGTAGTTAGTTTTTACATGTCTTATATATTCGAGCTTGAGTTGATTCATTTTTGATCCGCTAGTTTCAATAGCTTTTGAGATACATTATTTAATATTTTTCACCTTGGTCCTAAACCCCGTTACAACCCTTGAAAAGTCCTTATGATTCATGTTATGCATGTGATATTAGTGGTGGAGAATGAGAAGATATGCAAGCCTATGGTAGATTATTTTCATTGGCATGAATTTGAGCGAAACACATACCCTTCAAACACATGAGAGTTGAGCGTTTATTTCTGTGAGGGTCTACGTATTCCGTTTACTCCATCTTTGAATGAAAATGCTTACTAAGTAATTATAAGTTGGTTAAGAATGTCTTTCATGATATGTTATGAGTTTTGAAAAGTTTGGTTGTTCTTTGTTGATGGCGTTGCAACTTTGGTATTTTTAAGAATTTGAGTTTTGCCCGAAGACGAGCAAAGGCTAAGTGTGGGAGAATTTGATAAGAATGCAAAATATCATATTTTTCTCCCTTAATATTTAATCTTTTACACTTGTTTGATGCCTAAATGCACTCATTATTTTTATATTTTGATTTAGGATACAAATGGAGGTGTTTGGGGCAAAACGAAGCTAAATCACACAATTCTGGACAGTTTCGATATTGCTTCATTTTCTGGACATAACTCTCTCATCCAAGCCCCGATTGAGACAATTCAAGATGCTGTGGAAAGCCAAGAAGAAGATCTACAACTTTCATGTTTTGAGTTTTGAGAGATACTGGCAGAATCAAGGTCAAAATTGGACATGGAATTGTTGCACCTGTGCTGTTTAACGTTCTGGAATGTTCCTTATCTTGAAGCTTCTAGTAGATGGTGAAGGAGGTGGTGTACGAAAATTTCAATTATTTTAGCTATCCTAATTATATTAGGACTTTTCTAGTTGTTTTAAGATTTTCTAGTTATATTAGAACTTTACTTTATCTTTAGTATTTCCCTTATTCTGTTTAGATTATAGTTCCATTATTTTAGGAGATTTTGTAGGCTTCACAAACTATAAATGAGGGGAGAAATCATAAGATTTCAATTTCCTCTCTTTCTCTCCTCTTATATTTTTGAAACTTTCTTTATGGCTCTGCGTGGCTAAGCTTTTATTATTGGTTGAAGGAAACTGAAGTATCGGAATCAAGAAAATTGTGAGATCTAATTAGTTTTCATTGTTCAATTTATGCTTTAAATATTGAATGTTCTTCTGTGTTATTTACATGATTCTTTCGTTTAATTGCTAGGATGGCCAACTAGTTTATTATTCGTTATAATCTACTATTAAGTTAGATATCAAATCTGTAATTGTTTGATCCCTTTAACTTGAGAAGCGACTAGAATTTATTGATTTGCTGCATCATCGATTATTAGATCTTAGAAAAAACGTTCAACTAAATTAAATGCAACCGCTTGTGCTTGTGTTGTTTAGCTTCATCGATCTCTCTAATTCTTAAGGTTGCTACTAGATTAAACCTTTAGCGCGTGACTAAGGTTGTTTAGTAGTTAGGGTTAATTGGGTTGCGTGTATTCTGATTAACTACGACTAAGGAGATATAGGAAAATAATTTCAACAGTGAAATTTAAAGTTTGAATTGATATATATTTGCATCAATAATCAATTACAAGATTTCGATGGTGGATGTTTGACTTAGACCAAAGTTTGTTTTTTAGATTAATTTTGACACTTTAATTTGAATTATTTTTAGTTATCGTTTTCTTTTTCTTTTTCTTTTTTACGTTAAACTCAAACCCCCCAACCTTGTTCACGTAAAATAAAATTAAGCTAGATGGTCTCTGTGGGAACAATCCTTGCTCGCACTACTACATTTATCTTTAAAGTTAGTCTCATTGTTTTGCTGCTTAGACAAAGACGAAGTGAAGTTCTTGGTCACACCCTTCTCTGTTATATTCTTTTCTCCATTGGAAAGAACTGTTTCCTTCCCATAAGATGACTTTGGTGGTGAATTCACAGCTTGATTTGCGGTCACCGGAGACTTTGTCACCCCAATTGTGCTCTGATTTGCCTTCAAGACTCCACCTTTACTATGCAAATCTTCAGTTTGAATCTGTTCCTTCAAAACTGAGGATGACCTTTTATTGGTTTATGCTAAGTGACCACCTCATCTAAAAGTTTAAGCTGTTAGAGAGGGGTTTATTGTATTATTTATTATATTCAACACGTCCCCGCAAGTGCAGGTATAATTAGTTTTTAAGCCTTACACTTGGACAATTTTAATATTTTTTAAATTAGTGGCGAAAAGTTTTGAACCCAAAACTTTTTAGTACCTAGGCTCTAATATCATGTTAAGTGACCACCTCATCTAAAAATTTAAACGGTTAAAAAGGGATTTATTATATTATTTATTATAATCAACAGCTTTTAAAGAAGGCTTTGACGGTGGTGTTATATTTACAGTGGTATTGAACTCTGGGGCTGAGATGGTACTCTAATTTGGCTTAAAGGTTGCAACTTTATCATTCAATAGAGGGAGTTAATCAGAGGGTCTAGTTTGGCCTTTTTAAAAACCTGAGGGACTGAGGGATTAAAAAGTTTTTTTCTCTTATCCTAATTATAATAAGAATTGCAAGCTAGCAATAGAATCTTTTCGTACACTAGCTAAGACATACCAAATGATTTCTAATTAATTTTCATTTCAGAATAAACCCATGCATATATAAAAGGATAACACTAAATTAAGTAAATTAATTTCTAATGCTTGCAAAGTTATAAAGTTGTTATCATCAACACTTGAAAAATGAAATTGAAAATGCTACAAGTTCATGTTCTATCTTAACCCTTGAAATCAGGAAAAAGGCATATATATATATATATATATATATATATATATATATATATATATATATATATAGCTAATTATGAGAAATGCTGTTAGGGAATTCGGAGAGCGTTAGATTAGTGAGCCATCACAAAGATTTTGCGAATATATATACCATCTTCTGCAGAATTTTATCTTCAACATGCAGCTAGCACAAACACTAGCATGTCAGCTGAAAGCAATTGGTGTTTCAAATCAAGCATAACCAACTAGCTTGAGCTGTTTTTCTTGCACTTATTGGAGATGCTGCTAAACTCATGTAATCAACATATACAATATATATTAGGATAAAAAAGAAGACAAATTAAAGAAGCTGATTAATGTGGAGTCTTGTAATCAGTCCCATGATCAGACATGTTCTTTAGTCCTTCAAGATCTCATCGAATCCGGAGATCTATATATATATATTAGTCAAATCATCATCACATGTTCAGCTCCTTACGAGTTTCCAAACCTATAATTAAACAACCAAATTAAAAGGAAGAATTCTTTTGGGTGAAGTATATTAAATTCTACCTGAGAGTTGCGCGTAAATAAAAAATAAATAAATAAAACGTCAGCCAATATGATCAGAGGTGAGCCTTATATTTTAGAGTCAGATCATTCGACTTAATGTTTTGAGGATCAGCTATCCCCCCGTAGTCAAAGTAGGCTTGCATAAATTTTTTTTTTTTTTTTTTTTTTTTTGGGTGGGGGGGGGGGGGGGGGGGGGGGGGGGTGGGGTGTTTCGGGTCGGGTCAAATTGCATAAATGTTGATAACTAGAGTTTAGAAGATAGAAAAGGATTGTTGACCTAATTAAGCTCACAATGCACATTTCCTCCGCAATTATTTATATATATATATATATATATCTTTAATTTCAAACTAAAGGGCACCATTATGATGATGATAATCAGAAACAGTCACAAAGCGTTTGCTATTCTTCTTTTGCTGCTGAGTATTGTACATGTAGTACTGATCATATCATGTTCTGCTGGGCCACTTTGTGAAGAAATTAAGAGAGACAGTAGTCGTCAGAAGAGAAAGGTTTCAATCAAGATCATCAAGATTAATGTTAGATTTGGTCGTGGTGAGTACTGAGTACTTCAGTTTCGACGACTAATCTAGAAAAGTTGAGTAGACCAACAACGACGTCGAAGAGGGCTGAGGAAGTGGTCGAAAGTAGTTTGAGGAAGCAACCACCGAGTTCTTCAAATCCTTCACAGAATTAATAGATGAATATATATATATATATATATATATTAGTCCATTCTCTTCTAATTAGACGACACACAGGAGGAAGAGAAATCAAATCCTTTCTCTTATGCCATTTTTGTATGTACGTAGTATATATTCATTCTATTCATTTTTGTAGTTTGCTTAATTCAGAAACATTCTGCCTTTTGGGTCTTCCATCTCCTCTTCATCACAAGTACTGCCTTTACAGTCTGTGGTGATTGATGGAGGAAATAAATTATTGTACATAAATTATATATTATGCTGATTTTTTCACGTTATATATATATATTTTTTCAACCATCTATTAAGCTCATATATAATTCTTTGTGTGTTATCCTAATTAATTCTTTTCTACATATATTATTGTTGTTCCACGTGGATAAATGTACTAATTATTAATACCTAAATAAGGGTAAAATGCACAGGACTTCCATGTACTTTTGTATAGTTGCACAACATGCCCTGTGATTTTAAAAGTGTACGATACCCCTTATTGATTCTGAAACTAAGCACAATAACCCTATGTAGTTTTAAAAATGTACAGTATTCCCCTGTGGTTTTTCAAACTAAGCACAATAACCCTCTCGGTTAAAAAATATGTTTATAATTTTAACAAAAAATGTGATGCATGCACGCATGTCAATTATTAATTATTTAGATAAAAATATCCTTATATGACACATATTTTTTTTTTTTTAGGGTTGGAGAAAAGGTGTATTTTTGTCCAAACAATTAAAAATTTATGCAAAAAAAAACATTTGACGCACGTGCATCATACTTTCTATTGAAATAGATAGATTTTTTTATGGAGGTTGTTGTTGTGCTTAGTTTCAGAAACCATAGGGGGTACCGTACACTTTTAAAACCATATAGGACTATTGTGCTTAGTTTTAGAAACCATAGGAGATACCATACATTTTTAAAGCTACAAAAGTATTGTGTAACTTTACAAAAATATATGGAGGGTCTTGTACACTTTATCCCTAAAAAAAGAAGATGCAAATGTGCATGCACATGATGAGACAGATAGATGGATGGAAATGGAGGTTAATAAAAAAATGTTAGTATCTCCCAAATTAATTCCATTAATGATATATATAAATGCTGCCAGCATATATCATTTTTGTCCATGCAAGCCATCTTTACAGCTAAAATTATGTATATGTATTTGTTGATCTTAATTCTTCATCATGATTGAACCTAACATTCTCTCTTAATTATTGCCTTGTTGTTTTAATTTGCTTATCATTGGAACTAATTAACTTCAATTAGAATTAATATATCACTAATTAAATTATATATGGGAATACTTCCGAGTCTTTCAGATCATATATAACACTTTTAAATCCATATATATAAGCTGATCGATCATCTTGTAAAGTGTTAAATTTGGCTAAACTCTGCAATCAACTTGAAATATTACCCATATCGCTAAACTCAGTGTGGTCCTGCTAGCAAATACTTAGATCGATGGATCATTTGCATACTAGTTTTCTTAAAATGATATATATATATATATATATATATATATATATGCTCCAGCTAGCTAGCTTAGTTAATAAGGAATTGAGTAGTATGAGCTAATATTGTTACTAGCATATTTTGCTATCAAGAGGGAGGTGAACGACAAATTAGAGCTAGGGCACATATTCTTGATTTGATAAGGGTCAAACCACATATATCTTTTTCCAAAGCTACGAGTAAATAGAATCATGCTCATCTGGAAGAAGAACCGAATCAGTATGTAGGTACGTAAGAGAAAAAAGAACGGTTCGGCAAAATAATTGGTGGAATATAACAGCTATGGAATAAGTAAAGCAAATAAAAACATGGATCAGATTCTTGCGGGCGGGGAAAGACAATTCCAGAAAACAATGATAATTAATTCTGATCATGCATGTGAAGGAACCTTAGGTGTTGTGAATCCATGATAGGCCTGATTTCTTAAAGCAATATTAACGTAGGAATTAAGCAGTAGGCATGCGCAGCTCTATATAAAGAGCCAGATCCACTTTGTTTTTTTGGCAAAGCAAACAAATTAAAGAACACACAATTAGTCATAATATTGTATCTCTTAGGTTATATTATATATCTTTGTTACCTGGCATATATATATATATATATAGCCCCAAAGTAAAGTACTGTTGCATGCATGCATGCATGGCGTAACATGGTTGTTGGTGGTGCAATGGGAGACGCCGAGACACGGCTAATCACTCTGATCTGGATGGATATATCGGAGCATGGCCATGGCCCATGGCCCATGGCTGATGGCCCGGCGTCGTCATTGCACCACCGACAGCCATGCTTACAATTTCTCTAATTCATCTTTGCCTCCATCAGCACTCATCAGCTGCTGCTGCTAGCTGAATTTCATGTTCAGGGAGACATATATGCTTTAATTAATTTCTCTTTCCTTTTTTTGTTGGTAACTAATAATTAACAGCTCTTTTAATATTGATTAAATCGTTGGTTAAGTATATATATATATATATATATATATACTACAGGAACACCCGATCCAGCATTCAGATTTCCATATATACCTTGGCCGATCGAGTGTGGACAAATTAAGGACGACTGACATTTCAATAACATTTTCACAAACCATATGATCATGATCATGATATGAATTAATAATATCAATTTAATATGCCTATAACCTAGCATAAATTTAATTTAATTTTATATGTCTATTTCATGGCTATAAGGGTATCGCCAATAGCAAGAAAAATAGTACACTATTTACAAAAACTTACCATTTTTTGTAAGTTTTAAAGATCCGGATCTCTAGTTTAACTCAAATCTCCAATGGAGTCCACCACTTTTTAAAGATTTTTACTAAAATAGATATCCAATTTACTTTTTTTAACCAAATTTAGAGACTCAAAAAGTGATTGAGTCTCTATTTTGATATAAATCTCTAAAAAGTAGTGAGTCTCATTAGAGATTTGAGTTAAAATAGAAATTCGAATCTCTAAAAATTGTCAAAAATAATAAATTTTTATGAATAGTTCTAACTATTGGAGATACCCTAATTAATTTGTAACTTCCAAGAAAGATGTCTCTTTCAAGTTTTACTTATTGATCATGTACGTATATTAATTCAACGCATAAATGAAAAAAATCTTGATCATAACAATATATAAAGAAATCATTTTTCATAAGAAACTATAAAGTTATAGGGTCCAAAAATTGAGTTATTCCCAACCCCACATTCAATATTTAAATTGTGTCTAATTAAAAGAGTAGTGGTGCATTTGAGAATGAAGTGAAAAAGATGTTACTAACACCAACCAATCTGAGCTTCTTGATCCAAAAATGCTTAAAAGCAAAAGCACTTAAACCATGCAAGCAAGTCCATGCACTCATACTAACATCATGCATCAACATCAACATCAACATTTTGTCTCTGCACTCCAAGCTCATTGCCACATATGCAGCTTGTGGAGATTTAACTTGTGCTAAGTTAATCTTCAGAAACACCCAAAACCCAAATGTTTTTGCATACAATTGGATGATTTCAGCTTTAGCTTTTCATGGTCTCTATGAAGAAGCCATTGGGTACTTTACATTATTTCAAGAGTCAATGCATTATAGTCCAAATAAGTATACTTTTTCTACTGTGTTGAAAGCTTGTGTAGGTTTGATGGATGTGAAAAGGGGAAAAGAATTGCATTCCATGATATATAAAATGGGGTTCGAAAATGATGTAATAGTAGGCAATGCATTGATTGATATGTATACAAAGTGTGCAAATTTAGGATATGCTTGTATCCTGTTTGATAAAATGTCTGAAAGAGATGTTGCTTCGTGGACATCATTGATTTCGGGTTATTGTAATGTGGGGATGATTGATCAGTCAGTTGTTTTGATTGAAAGGATGGGGTTGGAGGGATTGAAGCCGAATGATTTTACGTGGAACGCTATGATTTCAGGGTATGCCAAGAGAGGGGATATTGATAGTGCATTTGTATTTTTCTCTAGGATGAGTAAACAAGGGTTGGTGCCTGATTTGGTTACCTGGAATGCCATGATTTCCGGATTTGTTCAGGGCGGGAAGGCTAACGAAGCTTTCGGGTTGTTTCGAGATATGTTGGTTGATGGGATTAGGCCTAATCAAGTCACTGTTGCGGGGGTATTGCCCGCCTGTGGAATGATTGGTTCAATTCGTAGAGGGAAGGAAATTCATGGTTTGATATTTAGGATGGACCTTTGTGTTAATGTTTTTGTTGCCAGTGCTCTGGTTGACATGTACTCAAAATGTGGGAGTGTTAATAGTGCTCGCTGTGTTTTTAACGCAATTCCTGTCAAGAATGTTGTTGTGTGGAACGCAATGATCGGATGTTATGGGAAGCACGGATTAGTAGAGAGAGCTGTCGAGCTTTTTGAGAGGATGAAAGAAGAAGGAGTGGAGGCAAATGAAGTTACTTTGGTTTCTGTTCTTTCTGCGTGTGGCCATGGAGGATTAGCGGATAAAGGAGTGGAGATCTTTAGGAGGATTAGGGAAACGTATGGTGTTAAACCGATCAAAGAGCATTATGCTTGTATCATTGATCTTCTGTGTCGTTCTGGAAGGATGGATGAGGCTTACGATACGATCATGGAAACGGAAACAGAGGTCACAGATTCGATTATTGGGGCTTTCTTCAATGGGTGTAAGATGCACGAAAGAAAGGATCTTGCTGAGAAGATGGCTGAGAATGTTGTCAAGATGGAGCTGAAGAAACCTGGAGGTTTTGTGACACTATCAAATATTTATGCAACCAAGGGACAATGGGAAGAAGTTGAAAATGTGAGAAAGGTTATGAAGGATAAGGGAGTCCTGAAGCTACCTGGTTCAAGTTGGCTTTAGAACTAGGAAATAGATAACAGGGAGATTCAAATTGGTTGTAGTTTAAGAGTTTCAGATAAGAATTTTATACTACGGAATTGGTAAGCAACTAATTGACCAAAATACCAAAAATCTCTGTGAATTATGCTGCAGGTTGGCCAATGATCAAATACTCTTATATATGCTACTATATATAATCGGGAAGATGTCATCCCATCCTTTCCCAAGTTTTTTGTCACGAGATGAACACGGACTAATTAAATAAAATTTTGTTGTCTCTTACATGCCAAGTGTGACATCCATGTCATTTTGAATCGTGAAAATGATAAATAAATAAATAAAAGAACGATAGTCCCCTCCATCAAGAATTATTCAGTCTTTCAGCTAATGTGGGTGGAAATTTTAATGGCAGAAATGATGACAAGCGAAGCGCCTCACGTGATTTTAGTCAGTGACATAAATTCGCTTAACACTTTGTCATTGATGCAATATATTCGCACCAAAACAACACGAGCATTTCGACAGCTGATTTATCTTGTTAAAAGCATGTACTGGGTTGTGTGTCGATGGTACTTATGAATTGGATGTCTAATATGCATGCTCCTTCACAATTGTTTTGTCCTTTGTTGTCATACATAATGTTTGATTTGAAGCTTAAAATTCGCATAATACATACGTATATATAAAAAGGGAAAATCTCACGTTTAGTTCTTATATATTGTTTGCAAAATATTTCAGTTTTGTTTTTATTATTTCCTTAAAAGTTTCAATTTCATTCTTATTGTTTAAAGTTTTCAATTTCGTCCCTATTATTTTTAAAAAGCTTTAAATTCGTCCCTATTGTTTCTAAAACAATTTCAATTTAGTCATTGGATAATATGGACGAATTTGAAACTTTAACAAAATAATAGGGACGAAATTAAAAAATTTTAAAAATAATATGGACGAAATTAAAATTTTTAAAAAATAATAAGAATTAAATTGAGACGTTTTAAATAATAAAGACTAAATTAAGACATTTTACAAACAATAAAAACTAAATGTGAAATTTTTCCTATATAAAAATCCGTCTCTCTATCCCTCTCTTTGTGTCTTATTTATTTATTTATTTTGTACTCTTCATAGAAATGTAGTCGTTCTTACTTATATGATGAGACTTAACTTAATTATGTTGGATTCAATAGTTAAATATTAAAATTCGAAATTTGGTACGCAAAAATAACTCTAGGACCTTGCAAGAATAACAGTAGAAGCGAATTAATATATATTTAACCAAGTTGGAAAAGAAAAAACAATTATAAACATTGAAAGAAAATTTATTTATTTATTTATTTATCATTAAACAGTTTGGTCATCATCTGACATCATCACATGTCTGTGTGAGTCAGTCAGAGATACACATACAATACAGAGGTTAAACAATTGAGTTTTTTTTTTTTTAATGAGATATGTGATAAATTTATTATAGTTATGTAGATAAAAAAAAATATTTTAATTAGTTAATAAATATTAATTAATTATTATAAGTGGTGATATGATAATAATTTATCTAAAATTTTAAAACTAAATTAATAAAAAGAAATTTTTTTAATATTTTAACATAATATGCCTGTACTATATAAATTAATATAAATTATCCTTATAAAATAACAACTTGGATATAGCAAATTTGCCACATTGCTCGTGAAAGAATTTTCCAAAGTGGAAAAACAACACTAGACTAGACAGTGTCTGCAAACACCAATCAGCAAATATCTATTCACCCTCTTGTCATCACATGTTTCTCCCATTCACTCTGTGTGTGTGTGTGGGTGTGTTTTGCAGTTTTCATTCATCTTTAACCATATTAAACAAGTGAGGGTCCAAGTAGTTGTCCATCGAAAACATTGATAATCGCTCCATAGTCTTCTTCAACATTCTTGATCTGGCCTTCCCAGATGATAAAGATTGAATCTTTTGCTCATTTCTGATACTTCAGACCTATCTTTATACATATACCTCATTTGGCATAGCTTTCTGGATTCTCCTCTTTGATGCCACACTTGGTGAGTTTACTCTTTTATCTTTCCTCAATCAATCTGTAACTACAAGATTTGATTTTTTATTTTTATTTTTAAATAATTATTGTGTTCTTAAGCAAAACATGATTTTGTTTTTCCTAACTTGGTTAGTACAGATTGTTTCTTTGCTGGCTTATTTGATTGGATCTAATTTCTTATTCATGTAACTGATATGCACAACCTTGGCTAAGAAGAATGTTACGAATACTCTCCAACAAACACTCTCTGTTGTTGTTGTTGTCAGTCAGTTGTTGAAATCGCTTCATGGAAAATGTTGACTTTGTGACTGAAATTCATGTAAAAAACGGGCTATAGAAAGAATACAAACTAGGAATAACTCGTGAATCTCTTAGGCAAGGGTTTGATTGCACCAGACGATTTCAAGAAAGCTGTCACAGCTCTAGGGACTTTTCTGGACTGAGGTTTTTCTGTTGAAATCTGAGAAGAATAAAACTTACTTTCTTTTTAAATCCATGGGTGTCCGGGCTTTGCCCGCCTAATCCCATGGGTTTCTGAAGTTTACGGCCGAGTAAACCTCCGGTCGTTCTAAGGGGACTCGAACTAGCAATCTTTGGGGAGCACACCTAAGGCTTGACTAGTTGAGCTAGCCTTGAGGGTTATAAGAATACAAGTTACTTTTAGACTCAAACAAATCCAATTTCTCCTAAAGATACAACTTATATATAACTAGACCGCTAAGACTTGGCCAGATTTCCTGGCGATTAGACAATGTCTTAAATTTACAAAAGTACTTTTGACAGTGAGACTAGAGGATTAAAGAAGGACTGAATTCTTAAGACAACTCTTTGGTGCAGATGGTTTCCAATTTTTGTTTCTTCCTGTGATCCTCATCATCTTCCCATTTCTACATGTGTCTGTGTTTCTGTGGATGAAAACAGCAGAACACAATTAAAGGTTTTGCTTTTGTAAAGCAATCTTGAATCTGCATTCGTGTAATCAATTGGAAGCAGAAAATAGGAGAATGTGGCGGTAACTATAACTCTTTGAAATTCTGAGCTATTGGGTTCGTGTGTAAGATAATTCTAGAGTTAGATATTAAATACTTATAAAATCACAATCTGATAGTTTGAAGGTCCCATAGCATTCTCCTACAATTCATTCCATCTAATGAAAAGCTGGAGGGAGGTTTCTTCTTCTGTTAGGTGAGACAGCTTTCAATGGGGAGGGTGGAGACATGTTAGAAGCAAGATCTTTCATTTTATTTTAGCCTTCATTGTTATTTTCGTTAAGGGTCAGGAAATGCTTGTTTTTGGCTTCTTAACTATTCGATTACGATTTTAAAGTCTTCTTGTGTTTAAAAATCTGATTTGAGAAACATACCCATCAATTGCATTTTTATCAACGTTTTCAAAAGCTAAAAGATGCTGCTAGCAGCAATCATTTTGTAAAGATAATATATGTCTTTCCGTCCTTCCACTGTATATTGTCTTTGTCTAGTAGAAGGAACTAGACCTGATAAATTTAAATGGAATGTCTTTCGTTGTTATGCAGATTTATGTATTACATGTATTGATTTCGTTGGGGTTTTAAGAAAATGGGTAGAGCTAAAGGGAAGGGAAAGAAGCCAACTGCATCTAACCATGATGATCCTGGAAGTGGTGAAGAAGAGAAAATTCCTGCACAAAAGAGAAGGGGACGGCCACAGAAAACACTTAAAGATGAGATAGATGAGGAAGAAGGTGAGAAAATAGAGGAAGAAGATAGTGAGAAAGCAAAACCTGGCATATCTAGCAAAGAGATGAATAATTCTAGTGCAGCAGAGGATGGAAAAAAGAGGAAGAGGACTTCTCAAACAAAGGAGAAACCTGATTTGGTAAAAGAGGAAAATGGTAACAGGACCAGATCAAGCACTGACAAATCAAGTAGGTTGAATGGTTTTCGTCATAATGGGAACAGGCGGAAAAACAAGCCTCGTCGAGCTGCAGAAGCTGGTGTTGAGTGCAGATAAGAATTGTGATTAGCTACTATTGAGGGAAAGTCTAACTCTAAGGCAGTGGGGAATCATATTGTGGAGATTGAGACCTAGTTTGTGCTACTTCAGATTTATGCTAAATTTGGTTTTTTCGATTGTTGCACCTCATTTTTCGTTTTGAGTCCTTTATTAATGCGAAGGGGAGCTCTTAAGCTGCTCGTAGTTTATATGGAAGATTAATTATATCAGTAATATTCTGCATTGTTTTCTTTTTATTAAGTTTAAGCAAATTGCTTTCCCTTTCAATTGCTTAGTTTATATCTAAGATATATATATCCGTAACACGGCGTTTGTTGAGAAGTCTGCTTATTAGTAACCGAGGAGTATGACAAGGTAGAGAGGGTATCTTCCTTTAACTAATGTATTTAAATGTTTTAGTTCGCTAAATTTGAAAAGTCCAAAAACCGCAGCATAGAAATGATGCAACTTCTAATTTTCATGTGAAAGGAGAGCCAGTTGAAGTTTCTCATTCTGCTGCTATGTGCGTTGCAGCCACATCCATTTAGGTGTGGCCATCAGCATTAGATAAAATCAGAATAATTGGGGGTTTAGGTTAACTTGGCGCTCTCAACTTTGACGGTTGACTTGTGTTACATTTGACCAGACTTTGTGTACAAGTTGAAGAAAACTTCGAACTAGAGTTTCTTTGTACTTTAGGAGTAAAAAACCTTTACATAGTGTTTGGATTGCACAAAGGAATGGAAAGGAAAGTAAAGTAAAGTAAAGAAAGAAAAATAAATGAAAGGAAAGGAAATGAATTATCTTGTTTGTATTGTAAAAAAATAATAATGAAAAGAAAAGGAAAAGTTTTTATAATTCTTTGTTTGGATTAGAGAAAGAAAGGAAAGGAAATGGTAATTTTAAATAATAAATTATTTAAATGTCTTTTTTGATACTCAAAGTAGGTTAAAAGAGTAATAAGGACAATCATGAAAATAAAATAAAAAAATTAGGGTAATATAGTCTTTTTTTATGTAAATTATTTATTTTTCTCCCTAACACCCCAAATAAGAAAGATTAAAAAATTCATCCAATTAAAGGAAGTGGAAGGAATATTGTACCCTTCCATTTTTTTTATTGCTTTCAAATTTGCAATCCAAACGGGGAAGAGTTCCTTATTCCCTCACCTTCCTTTACTTTCCATTAAAAAGTGAATCCAAACAAGCTGTTAGTTTTTTTAGGTTTTGTAAAAGTAACATTTTAATCTTTTAATTTTTAAAAAGTGATTATTTATTACATTTTTAACGAAAAATTGACAACAAATGTCAACTTTTTTATGATTTTTATATTTTACCTTTAGACTCATTTTTTTCTCATGCATGGTATTATGTATCATTTTAGCAGTCATGGATATCACCCCAAAAAAAAAAAATCAGTAAAAATTACTAAAAAATTCACAAAATATACCTGTGCAAACCAAAACAAAAAAATACAATTTTTACAAAATGACTTCAACATTATCATCCATCACAGTTAGTAAATAAATAAACGGAATAATTATCAAGTTAAAAAATAAGAGATATTATTGTGGGTCAAAAGCAACTGATCGCATATCTAAATAGAAAATATGAGAGTCCGTCGTTAAATCCGTCGCTAATCAGTGACGAAATTAGCGAAGGACATAAGTATTTATCTCAAAAAATAAATGTTACAAATCATAATTTCTTATAAAATGCATTTTACACTTCGTTGACAATATGAACAAGTATTTTTCAACTTAATTTGATGTCCGAGCCATTTTCATAATGAAAATCGGCAAAATCGGGTTTATTTTATTGCTTATCTTTAAATTTTGTTCTAAATTTCGTCGCTAATTTTGTCACTATTTAGTGAAAGAATTACGACATACCGTCACTATTCTGTAGCAAATCTATTGATCATTGCGATGTTGCGAGAGATTAATGACGAAATTTAGTTATAAATTTTTCCGTTACAAAGTTATCATTAATCCGTTACTAATTAATGACTGAATATTTTTGTCGCTAAATCTATTGCCACTTAGTGACGAAAAAAAATTCGTCGCTAAAATTCATCGCCCATTTTTATTTTTTTTGTAGTGGACCACTTCACTTTTTTGTTTTGATTTTAAAAGAGAAAAATCAAAATATCTCTTATTTTTTAACTTGATAATTATTCTGTTTATTTATTTTCTAAATGTGGTGGATGATGATGTTGAAGTCATTTTGTAAAAATTATATATATATATTTTTGGTTTGGACAGGTATATTTTGGTGATTTTTTTAATGATTTTTTGTGATATCCCATTGCTATTAAAATGGTGCATAATGTCATGCATGAGAGAGAAAATAGGTCTAAGGGTAAAATAAAAAAATCACAAAAAAGTTAATATTTTTCATTAATTTTTTATTAAAAATGAATCAAATAGTCACTTTTTAAAAATTAAATGATCAAAATATTACTTTTACAAGGACCTAAAGGTTTTTTACTCTCATTGGGGTTGAGTTGCAAGTTCTTTTTATTATTATTATTATTTTTTTTTCTCATGTACAAAGTTTGTTTGCTATGTATGTAAATTTTGTTAAAATGTACTTCAACGTACTCCTCTTGCTGCCTATGACATTGGGATAGAATACTTAGATTGGACAATTTCGACAACAAGAAATAATTATCCAAACAAGTATACACACTCATTATTTTAAATTTTGCACGCTTTTATTAAAGCAATACTCAATATATTATTTTTGTCTCTAGTAAACGATACAAATTTTGAATTACAATCATAATCTCAAAATTTGTATCCCGATTAGTATCTAAAATATTAAAACATAAATTTAACGAGAGAATTTAAAATGATTTATCAAAAAATAAACGTCATTATGGTGCCAAATTTTACTTCTTCCTTACTACATCCATCTTAGGCCACATTTTGACGATTTTTTTCACTTCTTATAACTAGACATATCTAACAGGTATTTTAAATTTTTTAAATTTTTAAAAAATATTTTACTTCTTTTTATATTTCCTCAATCTAGAAAGAAAAAGACACAAAAACAATGTACTAATGACCGATTTAGTTTGAATAAATTACTCTATTTTCAAATTTGAAAAAGTTAAAACCAATTAGCACCGTATTAAGACCATAGTCTTTTTGCCAAGTCAATCATTAAATATTTGTAAATGCTAAATACTTGCAAATACAAATCATAACAATCTAAAAAAAAAAAAAAACCCACTTTATTTTAAGTACATAAGCTTGACGCATGGGTTAATTTGGCAGTTTTTCTTTATTTTTCTCAGAGTGTATATGTGTGAACAAGGCAAACCGTGTGTCATACTCGCCAAACAATCACATATTCGTGTAGCTGACGAGGTAGCTTGAAGCGTGGAACACATTTACATGATCCCTTTTGGAACACATTATTCTATTTTTCATTCACAACCAGTAGTGTAGTTGTAGACTTTTGTAGCAAACGAAAAAACAAACAAAAAAACAAAGGACTTTTTTGTTTTTGTTTTTGTTTTTAATGTTAAATGTTACATTTACATAGTATCCTCACTCCTCACTCTCTGACATTGGACCTTTACTCTTTTTTTTTTTCCTAGGGTTTTTGTTTTAATAATCATTCTTTTCATTTTCCTTCTTAAGTCACATAATTCACACTCCAACTGATGATATATTTTTCTTGTATTATTTTTTCTGTCTCTTCAAGTCTTTTATTCTTTGGGAGCAAAAGGGCTGAGCAGAAACCCTAGTTTTTCTTCTTTTTTTTTTCTTTTTTTTTTTTGCTGGGTGGGGCCGGGAAAGTAGCTGAAAGATAGAAGCTTTTGAAGAAGAAGAAGAACTGGGTCAGTTTAATTTTGGGTGTGAGAAGTGAAGGTATGGTTGTTTTCTCAGCTGAGCCCACGTAACTCAACTAGGTATGCTTAACCCCTTCTATTTTTTCTTGTAATTTCAGCATCAAATGTGTGGTTTCAACTGCATTTTTTTTTTTCTGTTATGTTTTTTTTTTTTCCTTCAAAGTTAAAGACTTTGTACTCAGAATTTGGATTTTTTGTTTTCTGTTTTCTCTTCAAATATTGTCTGCTTTTTTGAGATGGTGGCAGTTGAATGTGAATTGAGCTCTGTTTGTTTATTTTTATTCTATTTTAGAGTAATTAGGGTTCAAAACTTTCGGATAAAGTTTTGATTTTTGGCTGAATGTTTGTTTTAATTTCTTCTGAAATTTGCTGATTATGTATACTAGCTGAAAAGTGGGGGTTGAAGAAGGAAATGGAAGGGGAAGAGCACAAGTTGATGCTGGCGTGTGTGGTTTCGGGGACTCTTTTCACTTTTCTGGGTTCTGCATCTTTTGCTATACTTTGGGCAGTCAATTGGCGGCCTTGGCGCATTTATAGGTAACACAATTCATTCTTTTATCTTGTTTTCTGTTTCCCTTTTATGCCCTTTGTTTGTAGTATGTTTTGACTGTGTTAAATATGCAATCTTTTTAGTATTTAACACAGAAATTCATAGTTTTATTTTATTTCTCTTTTCACCATTATGTGCTTTTTTTCTTACATCATGCTGGAATTAATGCTTTTTGCCTTCATTAGGTATGAAACCCCATTTTCTTCTTTTACTATTTTGATTAGAAGCTAATGCAACTAATATGCTTAAATGCACTACATGTTTCACAAGTCTCCCAACTGAAGTTACCAAGCGGAAAATTGTTGGCAAAAGGATATGGTAGTACATACATACAGATGGAAATGGAAAAAATTACAATCTGCAAGTCAGCAATCATTTTATGATAGAATTTTTCAGATCTAGCAGCAATATGTGCATGATTGATGAGCATTTAGATGGCACATTTTTTGAATCATGAATGATAAACTTGTAAATACAGTATCTCTTGCATTTGAAAACTTTATATTACAAATATGAGAAACAAGAAACTAACTAATGATGGTTACCCTTAAGTCTACTCTTGCATTGACCTCCTTGACCTCAATAAAGTTTCATCCTCTACTTGATCTCCATGTGCCAAGATCATGCTAGACTTGGGAATAGAATTTATTACAAAATTGATAGAGACTGAAACCTTTGCTTCAACAGATTTGTAATGGATAGATATGATATTGGAGTATGCTGCCAATTAATGAAAGGAAGAAGCGTCAAAGCGTAGACTGTGTACAATTCAATCTGAGTTACATTGATAGACACACTACCACAGACACTTTTAGCCATAGAAAGAGAAAGCAAGACCTTCCATTTATCAGATTAGTACTGTCGGATAGCCCATCAGCATCAAATATCAAACTAGCTAACTCATGAAGAGCAGGCTAAATAGATGCACTATAAGGATAATCAAGCTGCAATTACAAAATTTAAAAAGTACAGCTAGAAGTATGTTACTGTATGACTGATTAAACAGATGTTATAATTAGCAGCAATCCGCAAAGTATTCGAGAGAGCAAGCACTGAGTAAATTAAGATTGGGACAAGAGAGTAGACACGGAAATTTCAGTGGTTCAGCTCAAGCAGAGCCTACACCACCCACCCAAAAAATTGTTTTGGATTATACAAAGGTACAAAGAATCGGCTATAAGCTTTACAATAGCAGCAGCAGCAGCTTAAAAAATAGTTAAAGATGCAGGGGCGGATCCAGGTTGTTTATTCAGTGGGGGCTAAAAAGACACAATTTAGCACTCATATATGGATTTTTTTTTTTTCCAGTGGGGGCTAAATTAATTTTTCGGCCTAAAAACACCTTAAAAATACACAAATTTTCAAAACATATAGCTTCAACTCACTCCTTCATAGCTTTGCTCTTGAGTTTAGTGGGGTTTGTGGCCCCCACTGGCCTGCAAATGCATCCGCCCATGTAAAGATGTATGACTTACAGTGATTGCCGTAAATGTCTCTTGATAGGGTAATATAATGTTGACTATAACATTGACCTCTCAGAAGATACAGCTGATTCTATGCAGATGTCTCAAGATAAGGCTCAGTTTTGTAAAGATAAAATTTGTTGAAAATTTTCAGTACAGAAACTATATTTTAAAGTTTTCACAGATGTAGAAAATCTAGTTCTATTTTTCTTAGAAATATTAACATAGTAATGTATGTAGAGAGGATAGGGCTATTTATAGAGATTGCATTCCTTACTAGCTGTTAAAGATCAGAAATCTAACAAGTTTTATACAACACAAATTTTTCAAAAGAAATTTCGGTCCATTTCTCAAAATAAATTCACCAATGAAGAGCGTTGAAAAAGTAATTCTTAGGAGAGTCATCCTATGAAAAAATTGCCAAGGCTTTTCTTTCTTGTCTGTAGGACTACGGAGCCTGCTAGCCCAATGTCCAAAAGCCCACAAATTTTGAACGATTTTTTAAAGACACTTCAAAATTTGAAATCTTAAAGCAAGAAAAGTTTGAGCACATAGAGCCGCATATGATCAATCCATTACAACTTTTCCTAACCTTTTTGAGACTTTACGCTTTGTAGATCAGGGGCTTTGAGGAGTTTCTGGCACTTCATTCTTCCTCTCTTTCCTTTGAGGCATCTAATACTTATGCATGAAAGTTTACTTCAGTTCAGCCCTGTGCCTTCTGTCTTCAAGCTTCATTCTTCAATTTGCTCTTCACGTGTCAGAAGTCATACTTGTGTGTGTGAAGTTCTTTCATCGACTGTGCTTGAAAGTAGTTCTTTCACTGGCTTTGATTTCCTTCCAACTTATCTCAATTTTATGTGTCTGGAGTCCTTATCTTGCATCTCACGTGTTTATTCTTTCTCCTACAACACATAAAATTTTCTAAGTTCAAATTTTTAGTTTGTTGCCACCAAATCACTCTGGGTTCGGCAAATCAGCCATCGTACGTGCCCTATTGAATGTTTCAGGAGATTGATGACCAATTGAAATTCTTCTACTATCTTATTTAGTTGATGTGCAAGATCCAAGCTATGTCAGCCATTTATGGAGTAAAAGAAAATTCAATTCTGGCATACATCAAGTCATCTTTTCACAGATTACATAATCCATCTGTTCACATAATTGGGCCAAATGAAGCAGAACAATAGGCACTGTAGGTCTATATAATGCCATCCGTGTAATTCAATTTGCAATGAATGGGATTTCTGTAAAATGGATATAGCTGATGTTTTATGGTGCAAAGTCTTGGGTTTTAACAAGATAATATTTAAACAGACTAAGTAAATCTGATCATCTTCTGCTTTGCATGCAGTATGTAACCAGTCAGTTAACCATAAACCTATGGTCTGACCCAACACACTCCTTTAGACAAACATCCATCTTTCTTTTGTTATGTTGAACTTATGCTGCCTTTTAATGTAATATTTGATCATCTTTGACAAAATGATTTTCTCCCTTTGGTTATCTAGCACTGTTATTGTTAACTTCGTGTCCTGTCTAAGATAAAATTTTAGCAGTTTTATTACCCTTGTGATTAATTGCTGCTTTCTTGTTTGCTTTTTCAGTTGGATCTTTGCTAGAAAATGGCCAAATATATTACAAGGACCTCATCTGGGAATGCTATGTGGTTTTCTTTCCCTTTCTGCATGGACAATTGTTATTTCGCCAGTCTTGGTGCTTGTTATGTGGGGATGCTGGTTAATTTTGATATTGGGTCGAGACATCATTGGTCTTGCAGTCATAATGGCAGGCATTGCTCTTCTTTTAGCATTCTATTCAATAATGCTTTGGTGGAGAACACAGTGGCAAAGCTCAAGTAAGTATCGCCTCAAATTCTGACATGTATTAGTTGCTATATCTCGACCAATAGTTTCTTTTTGTAACGTTTAGTTGTTATAGATTTGAGAAATCACTCAATCCTCTGTTTTAATAGATATTAAACAAGGCTTCCCTTGACTTCTAGTGCTGTAGTAAAAAAGTCTTTTGTCCTGTTTACTGGTTTAGCACGTACTGAAGTCACAAATGATGGTTTCTTATAGCATAGTATAACTTAATTTGGCTTCTTATGTATGTTTCTCTTTCCTTCAGTCTGGTAAAAATGTCATCTCTTGAACAGGAACGGTAGCTGTTCTTCTTCTGCTGGCTGTTGGATTGCTTTGTGCATATGAGCTTTGTGCTGTGTATGTGACAGCAGGTGCAAGAGCATCTGAGCGTTATTCACCTTCAGGCTTTTTCTTTGGTGTATCAGCAATTGCCTTGGCTATCAACATGCTCTTCATATGTAGAATGGTCTTTAATGGTAGGTTTCCTTATTTGGTGATCACCTGCTACTGTGCTCTTCCCTTCAAAAGAAGGGTTAAGAAGAAAAAGTTCGCCCTTGATCAAATAAATGTCATCTAGTTTGGTAAAATGACTTTATACTTGTGGCATACTTGCATTAGTTGAAGTGATGGAACTGCCATTATCATCTTGTTTGTGTTGAGTAACCTAATTTTTTTCGTTGTTTCCATTTTAAAGACATGCAACATGTTCTTGCAGATTTTTCCTCATTACTGGAATCAACATATGTTAGTAAAACGGATTTGGTATTAATTAATATAGAAGTGAGGAAAAAACTCTTCTTTGAGTTTAATGAAGAGATATGTGAGAAATACCAATTTTTGCCTTTCTCGAAGAAGATGGGCAAAATTACCTATTCTTATTTGGCAAAAGAATTAAAAATATTCATTTTTTGGGTTGGAATAAAAGACCTTAAAGAAAAGGACGTGCTGTACAATTTTACTAGACCAAGAATCTTGCTTTGAAAATATTGTTCCAAACAGAGTTCACTTCTGCTAATCTTTTGGAAACTGAAAATCGTACACATTGTATGACTTCTAATTCTATAGAAGCATATCAAGACAGATTACTGGGTTAATGTGATCAAGAGGGAATAACATGTGGAGTTGATCTTGATCTTGATCATGTTTCAGAGAGAAAACTCTTATTAATCCTTATGTGATAATTGTAGGAATTGATTGATTGTTAATGGATAAACTATGTTCTGTAAACTGGAATTTATATAAATTTGTCTTTTTGTTCGGTATAGTGTTATGATGATTTGGTACATACTATGTTTATCACACAGTAAAGGTAAAAAAGACGATGCTTCATTGGTTGGGTTTTATCCTTCAATCTATTTCTAAAAGAGTTTTTGCTTCTGAGTGTCGCTGATCATCAATCTTCTGTAATTCTTGCTTTATGAATCCCAAACAGGCAATGGCTTAGATGTTGATGAGTACGTGAGGAAGGCATACAAGTTTGCTTACTCTGATTGCATTGAAGCCGGTCCGGTGGCCTCCTTACCCGAGCCACCAGATCCCAAGGAGTTATATCCACGACAATCTAGAAGGCAAGAGTTCTTTTAATCCTCTGCAGTCCTTCGACATAACATTATTTCCCAGTTTCTCTAGTGATTATTAGTAATTTAGTTTAGAATCTTGTTATCTGGTGTGCCTTGAGTTATTGTTTTTCTACTATGTTTCCTTCTCTGTCTATATATATCTCCTTACAATTGCATATATCAAGTTAACAATGTCTTGGAGGCTTAAACCTTTTATTACTATATGAGTTTTCTATTCCTCATTTTGACCCTTTATGAGGAGTGTTCGTTCTATACTTATGTCATTTTCTGGAAGTTTTCTAATCTGGTTTTGCTCATGCAGTGCTTTACATCTTGGGCTCCTATATCTTGGCTCACTTGTCGTCCTCCTTGTATATTCTATATTGTATGGTCTCACAGCGAAAGAGTCACATTGGCTTGGGGCGATCACATCAGCTGCTGTCATTATTCTTGGTACATCATTTGGATATATGTACTATATATTGAAGTTGCTACATCCATTCCTGTTCTTTCTTTACTTTTTCTGTAAAGTGCTAGCATTGTAGGTTATGAAATCGTGATATCTATAGCTTCAATTTGTTTGAACTATCAAGTTTGACTTCTTGTGTAGATTGGAACATGGGGGCATGCTTATATGGGTTTCAGCTTCTCAAAAGTCGCGTGCTTGCACTTTTCATTGCTGGGACATCTCGAGTCTTCCTGATTTGCTTTGGAGTTCATTACTGGTTTGTGACTTCATTTTAACTCTTTTCAATAAATAAACTTGCTGTTTTTCTTTTTGATTATTGTTTTAAGAATGCTGTCTTATTATTTCAGGTACATAGGACATTGTGTTAGTTATGCAGTCGTGGCTTCTGTGCTATTAGGCGCAGCTGTTTCGCGTCATTTATCAGCCACAAACCCCTTAGCTGCAAGAAGAGATGCTTTAAAGAGTACTGTGATTCGCCTCAGAGAGGGTTTTCGGAAAAAAGAGCAAAACAGTTCATCAAGCTCTTCTGAAGGTTGTGGCTCAAGTGTGAAGCGCAGTAGTAGTGCAGATGCTGGGCACCTTGGTAATGGAACAGCCCCGATCACTGGTGATGCTAATAGCTGGAATACTATTGAAGGAATCAATAGTGATAAGAGTATGGATAGTGGAAGGCCAAGTTTGGCATTACGTAGTAGTTCCTGTCGTTCAGTAGTTCAGGAGCCAGAAGTAGGACCATCATGTGGTGATAGAAATTTTGAGCACAATAGCTCTTTAGTAATCTGTTCTAGTAGTGGTCTGGAAAGTCAAGGCGGCAATTCTAGTGCATCGACCTCTGTTAATCAGCAAGCACTAGACTTGAACTTAGCTATTGCATTCCAGGAAAAGTTGAATGATCCAAGGATAACATCTATGTTGAAAAGGAGGGCAAGACAAGGAGATCAGGAACTGACTAGCTTGTTGCAGGATAAAGGACTAGATCCTAATTTCGCTGTGATGCTGAAGGAGAATGGGATTGATCCAATGATCCTTGCATTGTTACAGAGGAGTAGTTTGGATGCAGATAGAGATCATCGCGATAATACTGATATGACAATCATTGACTCAAACAGCGTTGACAATGCACCCAATCAAATTTCATTTTCAGAAGAGCTTAGGCTACGGGGATTAGGAAAATGGCTTCAATTCTCTAGACTAATATTGCACCACATTGTGGGTACTCCTGAACGCGCATGGGTTCTCTTCAGTTTTATGTTCATAGTTGAAACCATCATTGTGGCCATTTTTCGCCCAAAGACGATTGAACTCGTAAATACTACACATCAACAGGTAAGAATGGATTTGCTCAGGCTTACTTTTGTACGTTCTGTATTGGCTGCATCAAGTTAACAAAAGCATGATACATACATGTAGAGAGAGAAAGAGAAGGAGAGAGAGGGGAGGGGGGGGGCGCTTTAAGGGCATAGTCAAAGAGTACATCCAAAGCAAGATGAATGTAAAAAGTGTGAAGGGCTATAGGCTTGCCACGCTGTCATCCTTATAGGTGAAGTTAATATGTAATCTTTGATGCCTAGTCAATTCTTAATATAGATTTGGCAATTATTGTTTGTAGTTTGAATTTGGCTTTGCGGTACTGCTGCTGTGTCCTGTCATATGTTCAATCATGGCTTTCCTCCGTTCACTTCAAGCTGAAGAGCTGGCCATGACTTCAAAACCACGGAAGGTATTCATCATTTTGCTTAAGGGGATATGATTCATTCATGATTTCCTGATGATATAGTTTACTTTATTATTTATTACTTCTCGAAAAAAAAAGATATAGTTAACTTAATTATTTCGTTGTAGCATGGGCTTTCAGTTCTCTTGGCTTCATTATCTGTTGCAAAATTAATGCTGAGAAAGTGATAATACCAATGTCTTAAAATTTGTGTTGAGAGAACTGCTGATTTTCTGTTCATAGAAAGGCACATCATGTGTTCTAATATTTGTTGCTTATTATCTTCACCAGTCTGCCTCTATAACCATCTAGACCATTTTATGGCTTCCATCATCTAATCTGTTCACCTGGTTTCCTTTTCCGCAGTTTTCTCTTGTATGGCGCTCACTAGTTTCAATGCTAATTTTTCCTCTGCCTTTGACCTGCCACATTACAGGATAAGCTAACTGGCGACTCTCATTTTTTATCCTAGATGATTTCAGTGAATCTTAAATTTACCAGAATCATTTCCATCCTGCACACTCATTCTACGTCACTCAGTATCTGTCCGCTGTTGGCTCCCTGTTTTGATTTGATCAATAATCCAGTAATGCACTTGGGAGATATATTATTAGATATCTGCCATTTATTCATTTTGATTCTTTTAATGGAATTTGGACGGCTAAGTCATATTATTGTCATGGCTACTTAATCCAGAGCCAATAAAGTTGTATACTTTCCATTATAATTTTTTTTAATTGTCTAAAATCTTAGTTGTCATCAATTTGACTCATCTTCAGTTCAGGAATAAAATGTGATTATATCCTGGACTGCTGAAATCCTACAGAAAAGGTGAAATCTAGTTGCATTTTAGAAATTTGGTTACAGTATGTATACTTTGTTTCTTCCAGTGCTTCCAAGACCATCATCACTATTGCTAATGTTGCTGTTGCCTTTGCTATTTCTGGATCCATCATCATTAAATCACTACTACCACCATGGGTGAATGCTGATCTGCTTTTATCACCACTAACCATCCCTGAACCGCCATATAGCAACCTCGAGCCTTTAGCAGCAGCACTACCATTAATCTATCACTACCACTGCTGCCCTATTGAAACGCCATTATGACTACCACCAGCACCTAGCACTGCCTCACCATTGCTATTAGCACTACCATTTCCATCATTTCTTCCTCAAAAATGCTGAAAATTGATGATTCTTTGGCTTTACATGGATATCTGCAATGTCTTTGAAATTGAAAGCACTCACCATGTATTGAAAAGGTAATAAAAAATTAAAAAGATCAGCATCAGTATACATTTTCTTATTGGAATTCGGAAAGTAGGATTACCTTTTCCTAATTATATTTTTCTTTGTTTTTTGCATTTTCGCCTCAAATTATAAAGAATGCAATGGTGTTCACATTTATAATTCTCACACCCCGTGATACGGAAATACTAGCAGTGTCTTGAAACTCTTTAGAAGAGAATGCAACCTAAATGATGATATGTATTTTGAGGTTTTTTTTTACATCTATGAGAATTTTAATGGTACTATATTTGGATTTTCCTTAAAATTGGCATGTTTGTGCAGTATGGCCTTATTGCTTGGATGCTGAGCACTTGTGTTGGTCTACTGCTATCCTTCTTGAGGTATATTTCTGGATACCTCTGAGCATACTGCTTACATAATAATCAAATATATTTTATTAGATGTTCTAATGTATTGTTGGACTTTTTTTTTCATGTTTTCCGTATTACTGGTATAGTTCACTTCAATAATTCAATTGTTGAGTTCTGCAGATATCTTGCCTTGTTATCTTTCTATTTTCTGTTACCGGTCCTATCATTTGTCTACATACTAATCAATATGATTTATGCATTTATGTCTTGTTGAAGTAGTAGGCTAGACTATTATTATTATGTTTATTATTTATCCCACATTGGAAGAGTGGAGTATTTGTCTTGTGTACCGAGCCCTATATAAGACGGTCTAATTCCTTATAGTAATAACAGAATATTAAGTTTAATGTCTCATTCTCTCTTTTCCATTAACATGGTATCAAGAGCCAAAAATAAGGGACATTAAACCTAACCCTAAACCTTTTTTTTCTTTTATTATTATTTAACCCAAAAAAAAAACCTAAAACTCTACTGTTCATGGCAGCGCACCAAACACATTGAAATTGATTGTTATTTCATAAGAAGTAAAGTGTTGGCTAAAGAAATTGTCACCTCACATGTTAGCTCAAATGATTAGTTGGCTGATCTCTTCACTAAGTCCCTGAGAGGTCCTCGAGTCGAGTATATATGTAACAAGCTGGGCACATATGATTTATATGCTCCCGCTTGAGGGGGAGTGTTGAAGTAGTAGGCTAGGTTATTATTATTATGTTTATTATTTATCCCAGATTGAAAGAGTGGAGTATTTGTCTTGTGTACCAAGCCCTATATAAGAGGGTCTAATTCCTTATAGTAATAACAGAATATTAAGCTTAATGTCTCTTTCTCTCTTTTCCATTAACATGTCTTATTGATTGTATCTGTGAATACTTATAGGTACTGCACAAATTATATTTCTCTGTTATTTTTGCTGTGGGATCTTTAAAGATGCTTGAGAAAATAAAATATTTAGATGTATGCCTTTATAAAGTATGGAGGAACTTTTGGGGTTCTAGTGCTGGCAATCATATCAATAAACTTAAATTCTAGATCATCTTCAATTTGCATTGTCAAGCCTTACCAGTATTTTCTGCCTTGAAGGCAGTGATTGCCGTTGAAATGGAAGACATCTTTTTGCTATATGAAATGAGTGGTCGTGAATAGACCTGGTATTTACTGAAAAAGGACATGCTACCCTGGTATGTAGAAGAAAGGGGATGATACAATAATTAAAAGAGCCACTTGATATGAACTAGATGTTGTTCATCCATGCATGGAATTAATAATCTGAGTTCAAACTTGTCCAAAGTAAAAAAGGAACTTATATGATTAGCGGAAGTACTTTATCTTGCACCATCCTCCATTTCATAAACTTTTGCTGTAGTCTGATGCTTTTTTTGAGCTAGAATGCATGGTTACTGAGTCATGTTATGGCTGCTCTACTACATTGCATGATGAGTATCTTAAATATTAGGGTATGTTTTGCTTGTACTTATCTATTTGTTGGTTATTCCCCCTCACTTAACCTTTGCGTTTCCATTTTGGGCACAACCAAATTCATGTCGGACTTCCAAAAATTAATTGACACCATGCTTATTTCAATGTTAAAAACATTAATGGAACAAAGGTGTGCCTGAGATGGGAATTATAATGTTCAATAACAAGTTCAATAGATAATGTTTTATGTGAAGTTCAATTGACACCCATTGTTGGGACTTGAACATATGTCAGCATCCAAATATTTGAATGAATGAAGCATCTTATGGAAATGAGATGCCTGCTCGAATCTCCCTGTGTGATCAAGGTTACCAGTTGTTTATTTAGTAATCTGCATCATGAATGTTATACCAAGCTGTCATTGAGGCCTAGGGTGAGCTTGAATCATCAGATGATTGCTTTAATCCTTCTTTTTGCCCAAGTTTGCTGTTTAATATTACACCAAGCTACATCTTGACTGGCCATTTTCCAATTGATTACTGGAGCTCTGTCTCTTTTTTTATATTGATAAAGCTCATTGGCTTATACTTTTGCTTTATCTTTTATGAATAATATAGTTGCTGTTGGCAATGTTAGACCAGCATTTTCTGGGTTGTGATGTGTAGTTATTATGTTTCATAGTTGTGAATGTCAGAATTTGTTAAATTTATATTTTCTGTTGAGACGTCTTGGATTCATTTAGTCTGATTATTGGATTATTATGTGAACATTTCAGCTTCTTGAAAACTTATCATATAGTCCAAGCAGCCTTTGTCTCCTGTACTTTCTTATTTGTGGGTTTTCCCCTTGGCTGTGATGTCAATTCTTAATGTTCTTGTACTTCTATATGCAAATTTTGTGCAGCAAGTCATCGGTTCTTTTGGGATTGTCTTTGACGGTGCCTCTAATGGTAGCATGCTTGTCCATTGCCATTCCAATATATATACGTAATGGTTATCAGTTTTGGGTTTCAAGAGCAGATGCTGCTGGGCACGCAGGAATTCACCGAACATTAGGAATGAAAGAGGTTTGACGTGTTACAAGTCTTTCAATATAAAGTCTTAATACTGCTTGAATTTGCAGATACATTAATTTAGATGAGACACTTTCTGGCCCACTTATTTCCAATGGCTGAGCTGAGAGTATAGTTACCAAATTCACTCTACCACCGTGGAACCGTATCGGTTCACACGTTCCGATTCACGATACATTTGCGTACTGAAACGCTGCGATTCGCGTTCCAGTTCACTAAAATTGACAACCCTTATAGTATGCAAATTTTACCAAAAAAATAACGAAAGAGATCACAGAACCTAAATTCCTACTAGATATATTACTAATATGTAGAGTACCTTTCTTGAGATATAAAAATTTCCTAGTTTGCTTTTGGGTTTGTGCTTGATATATAGTACTAGAAAATTATCTTAGCCGTTGAATTTGAATTTTTAGCTTTAGACTAAACTTCACAACAAATTGATTTTAGTAATTAGTAAATAGAAAATATAATTGCTCTACATAATATTTGATAATTGAACCCAATAATTCTTTACAGAACCTAATTAGTATACCGAAGAAGTCTACCCTCATCGTACCCTAAAAATCCCAAGTGTCGTACCCCGTACCCGAACTTGTACCACGGCTCAGACCGTACCTCGAATCTGGTAACTATGGCTAAGACTTAAAGAGATCTTTATGACGTGGATACTGAATTGAAATTCTAGCTCAAAATTTTTACTATAATCTTTTTCCCAGGATAGCTAATCAAGATTCTCGAGTCTTGCTTCCTCAAAACCATTTCTCACCTTTTGTCTAATGAAAAGGGTTGAACAAGAAGACATTAAATGAAAAGGGGGTAAAACTGCATCCTATTTGGCTCTGTTTGTTGCTACTACCACTCGTACTAGTGAAAGGAGTGTTGAAGAAATTCCATGCTACTACCGCTCATTTATACTAGTTGAAGTCGTCTCAAAGAAATTCCATTATGTTTGTACTGTATTTATTAAAGAACTGCTTCATAGTTAAGCTCTTGGGATGGGATTATTTACTTACTAGTTTATATACTGTCTCAACACATCCCCTCATTTGCAAGTTAGATTCTTCATTGAGTAGGCCTAACACTTAGAAATGTTCTTTTACATACTTTTGATGTACCATGATGCGATATTGAATAACCTCCTCATCTAAAAAGGTTAAGCTGCTAAAGAAGGGATCATTTATTTCTTTTATAATCTCTTCAACATATTTCATGCTAAGACAAATTCATTTGCTTACTGCTATATTCCGCTTTCAAGTAGTTTTTATTTTCAAACCCCCCTTTCCAGTCATGATTATATATAAACCAAACCAAACCAAGCTTTTATCCCACTAGATAGGGCCGACTATATGGATTTGATAATGCCGCCACTCTTGTTAAGGGTCTTGTTCTTTGTTATCTCTGTATACTTGTTGGAATATACATTCCTCTCACATTAAAAAATCACAAACTCCAAATACACCATATAAGATTCGGGGCATCTCCACTTGACGCCAATTGATTTTAGAATGGAACCCCACGATTCTTAACATGGTAACAGAGCTGGGCCGTTGGTCCATTGACATTCATCCACGGGTGACCCATTTGTTTGTTTCGTTTAGCTCTTGCTGACTCGTATCGCTTCAACGCTAGCTCTCGTTTCTCAGTTCTTGCCGGGTCACACGTGAGGGGGGTGTTGGAATATATATTCCTCTCACATCAGAAAATCACAAACTCCAAATCCACCATATAAGATTTTGGGCTACTCCTACTACCAATTGGTTTTAAAATGGAACCCTATGATTCTTAAGAATACTCAAGGTCTTGTCTAACGGTCTTCATTCTAAAGGTCTCCTTTTTCCAGTTCTTCCATTCACATGCCCAAGCCAATTCTTTATATTTTCTCTCATCTTGTCTTCACTTGGTGCTATTCTCAATATCCATTTTGACATACTCATCTTTGATCTACTCAACTTAAAGGCTTTTGCTCCAATGTCTGCCTCCCTAATTCTAACTTTAACATTCATTCTAAATTCATCCACCGAAACAATGCCATGTGTTAATCTGCTTATACAAGTAAATTTGGACTTCCATAATGTCCTGGATGTGCTATACAAAATGTCCTAGATGTGCGGTACACCATGGGGTCCTAGATGTGCCTAGTTAGCTCACCCATGACTACAGCAAAAAGTTATTGGCTTGAGGTTGATCCTTAGTGTTGACCACATGCAATCAGATTATTCAACTTCCCCCATTCGTCTTTATACAAATTATATGCCCTATCATAAATATCCAGTTTACACCCTTATTGCCCATACACTGCCTTCACAGGTATACCCTTAGGTCAAACCGCCTTTGAACTGCTTTTTAAAGTAAATATGGAATTGAAGGCAGAATACCTAGTTACATCCTATAAACTTCCTTTGTAATGTTTGCTTATAGAATATAGTTAGATATTTTCGTACTGTTCCTTTCCACGAAATAGAGTTAGATGACTTTCTAAACTAAACCAAACAACCAAGTCTTAACCCTTTAATTGGAGTAGGCCGTATGGATCTAACAATGCCAGTTGAGGCCCATCTCCTCCATTACATAATGGTGTCTCAAATCCATAGAAGATAGAGTTGAACAGTCTTTTGTTGGTTGTGGGATAAGTAGCGCAACCTTCGAACTGGCTGTGAAAGGATAAAACCCTCCATACAAGTAGGGTTAGGCATGACTTTCTGTTCTATGATCTGAAAACAAATGATTAACTATTCTATGTGTTTGCATAAGAAGTCTTTAGTCGATGTTTTAAGATCTTTACTTTGTAGACACTTTTCATGCTAAGCAGCTTACAATCAGTTCAACTTCTTCTCTTTAAACTAATATTGTCTACATCTTCAGGGTGTTGTTCTTTTCATCTGCATATCCTTATTTGCTGGATCTGTTATAGCCCTTTAAACTAATATTGTCTACATCTTCAGGGTGTTGTTCTTTTCATCTGCATATCCTTATTTGCTGGATCTGTTATAGCCCTGGGTGCAATTATATCTGCAAAGCCTTTAGATGATTTGGGCTACAAAGGTTGGACTGGTGACAATAACAGTATTACCTCCCCCTATGCTTCATCGATGTACTTAGGCTGGGCAATGGCTTCTGCAATTGCTTTAACAGTGACCGGAGTGCTACCTATCGTGTCATGGTTTGCAACCTATCGGTTTTCTCTCTCTTCTGCTCTCTGTGTTGGTATATTCTCAGGTACACTATCTTCTTTGTTCAGACACAATAAAACTCCTCTCTATTTTGTCAATCACGTGAAACAAATTCTCTTTACAATTCCTATAATTTGGTGTTACTCTAAGCATCACTCTCAGTAACATCTTTCATCTTTTGTTTCTATCTTTTCCCTATTTTAAAGCTGTCCTTGTGGCGTTTTGTGGTGCCTCTTATTTGGAGATTGCAAACTCAAGAGATGATGAGGTTCCTGTGAAGGCTGATTTCCTGGCTGCTTTACTTCCATTGATTTGTATTCCCGCATTGTTATCACTTTCTTCTGGTTTGCTTAAGTGGTATGTGATTTTACATGATTTGAGCAATGCACAACATAGCCTAATTATATCTTGGTTTCAGATTTTCTAAAGTAGCATCTTCATGGATAACAGAGGATATTTTACTAATCAGATGTTTAATGAAAATCTTCTGTAGGAAAGATGATAATTGGAAACTTTCTCGAGGTGCTTACGTATTCATCATCATTGGACTTGTTCTTCTGCTTGGTGCAATTTCAGCAGTTATAGTTATTGTTAAACCATGGACGGTGAGAGTGTATTAGTTTGGCGTTATCATTTCGTGTTAGCTTGACAGTGAATCATGTCTTAGCATAATATATGTTTTACTATTGCAAACAGATAGGGGCAGCATTCCTCTTGGTTCTTCTCCTCCTCGTTGTAGCTATTGGTGTAATTCACTATTGGGCTTCCAACAATTTCTATTTGACAAGGTTGCAGATGTTATTTGTTTGCTTCATTGCGTTTCTTTTGGCTCTCGCTGCATTCCTTGTTGGATGGTTTCAAGGTAAAACACACTTTCTTTTCCTGTCTTTGACCCATGAACCCGTTGTTGGACTATTATATTACAGATGCCTCTGTGACACCTTCTCTGGCATAGTAGATTACATTTTTAATCCATTTGTTTTATTTCAGAAAAAGCTTTTGTTGGTGCTTCTGTTGGCTACTTCTCATTTCTCTTCCTGTTAGCTGGAAGAGCATTGACTGTAAGTTACCTAGAAGCCTGTTATTTAGGTTTATTCTTTCCTGTGAATTGGCATTGTGGTATTAGTATACTTTGCTTAATGGTCATTGTGACTTATCCAATCCATTGATTTCACAGGTTCTTCTTTCACCTCCTATTGTAGTTTATTCTCCAAGGGTGTTGCCTGTATATGTATATGATGCTCATGCAGATTGTGGAAAAAATGTCAGGTTCGTTTCACTTCCATCTATATATTTGGAATTCACACCCGTCTTTCTTAATAATAATTAAATTCTCTGATTCACCTAATATTTTTACATAATCAAACAGTGCTGCATTTCTTGTGCTTTACGGCATTGCATTGGCAACTGAAGGCTGGGGTGTTGTTGCCAGTTTAAATATATATCCGCCTTTTGCTGGTGCCGCTGTATCAGCAGTTACACTTGTTGTGGCATTTGGGTTTGCTGTATCTCGTCCTTGTTTGACTCTCGAGGTTTGCATCTTTGCATTGTTATTATGGAATCATGATCTAACCGAGCAATAGAAAAATGTTTTTCCATTGTAGATTAACTTCAGATAATCTTCACCTTTTGTGAAACCATCTTGGTCTTATTTGTAAAAGTGAACAACAATTTGTTCCCTTCTTGTTTTCTAACCTGCACTTTAAAACACAACAGATGGTGGAAGATGCTGTTCACTTTCTCAGCAAGGAAACTGTTATCCAGGCAATAGCCCGATCTGCAACTAAGGTTTGTTATTTTCCTTTTCTTTTGGCATCCTATTTGTTTCTTTTTCATTTTTGGTTTTAAACTTGAGTTTATAATTTTTCTGGATAATCATAGCTTAATTTACTCTATAATATCTATAATGTCTGACCATGCATGATACGAGGCATTTGAAGTGCATTGCTTCTTTTTCTCCTTTCCTCCCCTCCCCCTCCCACCTTATAACTGGTTCCACAGGAATCTTTTGCATCTCATAGCTGACCAGAAAATAGATCTTTGATCGGGAAGCAGACAAGCTAGACTCAAGATGTATTTTTTTAGCTCAGATGACTGGCATTCTGCATTAGAATTGTCATTTTCCTTTTATATTAATGGACCACCTCATTTAAAAGCTTAAGCTGTTAAAGAGGGGTTTGTTGTATCTTTTTATCATGTTTATAACACGCCCTCTCACGTGTAGGAGAAAGTTTTTTATTGAGCCTTACACGTGGACGTAATTTTACAAATGGGTGGCAGTGAGTTTTGAATCCAGGGCCTTTTGGTACCTAAGCTCTAATACTATATTAACTGACCACTTCATCTAAAAGCTTAAGCTGTTAGAGAGCAGTTTTTAGTATTTAGTTATTGTGTTTATGACACTTTGTTTGATTCAAACTCTCCTATATGAATAGTTTGCATCTCATATAGCTATCGAGAATTTATTGCTTGTTTGGTGAGACATAGGCATAGTTCTTTGAAGATATTCTTTCTTTTGGGGAATTGCAATACCTAAAAATAATTCAGTTGTGTTGCATGGATTTGAGGTTGTTTTGTTCGATATGGGTGGTTAGCTCTGATAAATCCATGAAAGGATTGCAAATTACCTGCTTCTGCTGTTGTTGTGGGTTCTTTCATTATGTACTGAAGTTTGGATATTATTATTATACAGCAACGAGGTTTAATACTAAAGCAAAGTGCTGCATCTGATACAAAGCAAATAGAACAATATTGTCATTTTTTAAATTGGCTCCATGGATTTTGTTCTCTGCAGTGTAGGCATACAATATAGGGTAATGTGCATGTGTTTATGAACTAATGATCCTAATTTACTGGTACTAAATCTAGGATTTTAGATATGCTGGCAACAGCGCTGTACATCTATAGCGTAATATTCTTACAAAGCAATATGGAGATGTCCTTTCTAGTATTCTTATAGGCCAAGCAATGGATATGATAGAAAATAGTAGTATTATATTGATGGATGGAGATAAATAACGGAGATTATTTTGGAATTTAAGGAGAAAGATGAGAATTTCAAAGTCAAAGACAAGATGCTTTGCTCGTTGTAGAGATTAACTACTAAGAAGAAAAAAAAGCTGTTATTGTCTGGAACTCTTAAGAAGGAAAATGGCTGTTTCTTGCTGTCTTCTTGATACTAGTCCTGGTATTGGTCTTATGATTATTTCCTTTTGTTGTTGATGCAGACCAGAAATGCTTTATCAGGAACTTACTCTGCTCCTCAGAGGTCTGCCAGTTCAGCTGCTCTTTTGGTTGGTGATCCTACAGTAATGCGGGATAGGGGAGGGAATTTTGTGCTTCCACGAGCAGATGTCATGAAACTAAGAGATCGTTTGAGAAATGAAGAGCTTGCTGCTGGATCATTATTTTGTGGACTTAGAAATAGGAGTAGCTTGCGCCGTGAAGCGACCAGTGATGTAGGTCACAGAAGAGAAATGTGTGCACATGCCCGAATCTTGGCATTAGAAGAGGCAATTGATACTGAATGGGTATACATGTGGGATAAGTTCGGTGGTTATTTGCTGCTTTTGCTTGGTTTGACTGCTAAGGCTGAGCGTGTACAGGTGATTACAAATTATATATATTCATAGAAACTGGGGATATGGATTTGCTACTAATTACTATTCATTTTGTTTTTTTGCTCTCTTCCAGGATGAGGTTCGTTTGAGACTTTTCCTTGATAGCATAGGATTTTCGGATTTAAGTGCCAAGAAAATTAAGAAGTGGCTCCCAGAAGATCGTAGACAATTTGAAATTATACAGGAGAGGTAATAACTTAATCGAGCTATCTAGGTTATCTTAGTTTCGACTTATGCAAGATTTTCCCAGATAATATTAAGTATTACTTGGATGATGCTTGTAGTTATATGAGAGAGAAAGAAATGGAAGAGGAAATTTTGATGCAGAGACGTGAAGAGGAAGGGAGGGGTAAAGAGAGAAGGAAGGCTCTTCTGGAGAAGGAAGAACGTAAGTGGAAGGAGATAGAGGCTTCTCTTATATCAACCATTCCTAATGCTGGAAGTAGGGAGGCTGCAGCTTTGGCGGCTGCAGTGCGTGCAGTAGGAGGTGATTCAGTTCTTGATGATTCTTTTGCGCGGGAGAGAGTTTCAAGTATTGCACGTCGGATACGTGCAGCTCAGTTATCTCGTCGTGCTGTCCAGGTCATTATAATTACTACTCTTTAATGTGCTCAAGCATCTTATTAACACCTGTTTGCTAGGTTTTTACTTTTGTGGAAGATGTGAAATCACTGCTTCTGCCTCGTAGAGGGCATCGTTTTCGTCAGCAGTTCCTATAATGTTGTCTAAATGGCATATCAACCAGCCACTTCTATAAGTTGCATTACAAAGGTCCCAACCCTGTTTGTTGGCCCCTCCCTGAGTCACAGCACTCGGCAAAAAGAAAAATAAAAGAAACAACAGAACAAAGAACTAAGGAAAGTAAAGTAGGCAGGTGGGCTTGGCGTTCTTAAATGAAATCAAAATTATCATCTTCAACTTTAATAGTGTGGTCTAAGTGGAATTTGTACGAACCACCTGGAAGAGGTGCATCAGAAATTGTCTTAATTGCAATATTCCTCCCCCTTCCAACATCACAATCAGAAAAAAGAAACAAAAGAAAGGGAAGCTAGAGGGAGCCATGGCCTTCTTATAAGTCTTAAATACTTTTTAATCCTTTTTAGTTTATATTAACTTTTAGCTCTTACAGACTGGAATTACTGGTGCTGTATGTATTCTTGATGATGAACCCACAACAAGTGGCAGACACTCTGGCCAAATTGATCCTATTCTATGTCAAAGTCAGAAAGTTAGCTTCTCCATTTCAGTGATGATCCAGCCAGAGTCTGGACCTGTTTGTCTTTTGGGTACTGAATTTCAAAAAACTGTATGCCTGGAAATTCTCGTGGCTGGTTCTGAACAAGGCATTGAAGCTGGTCAAGTTGGGCTTAAATTGATAACTAAAGGTGATAGACAAACTACCGTGGCGAAGGAGTGGAATATTGGCTCTTCGAGTATTGCAGATGGAAGGTTGGTGTACCAGTTTCCTATTTGTTTGCTCTTACAATTGCTGTGAAATGCTCTTATAGATGATGCCTTGAGAGATTTCAGTTATTGTTCTCTTTTTTCCATCTTTAGAACAGAAAGATTAGTTCATGTGTGTCGCTTTTGGCTATTATAGTTCTTTAATGTTTGTGTCGCTGAAATTTGGATGGCTTCTTATCTTACAGAAGATGCCATTCTTTTGCAGGTGGCACATTGTGACAATGACCATTGATGCCGATATAGGTGAGGTAACTTGTTACTTAGATGGCAACTATGATGGTGACCAGACTGGCCTACCACTTCGTGTGGGCAATAGCGTATGGGAGCAAGGAACAGAGGTCTGGGTTGGCATCAGACCAACTGTTGATATGGAGGCATTTGGGAGATCAGATAGTGAAGGAGCTGAGTCAAAGGTGCACATAATGGATGTTATCCTTTGGGGTCGATGCTTGACAGAAGATGAGATTGCTAGTCTTCCAACTGCCATAGGCTCCGGAGAGTATAACATGATTAATATTCCTGATGATAATTGGCAATGGGCAGATTCTCCTTCAAGGGTGTGTTCTTCCATTCACTATGTAGCTTTACACTTGTATCTCCTACATATTATGATTGTCTAAACCTCGGCTCCTTTTATGTGTATACATATATATATACATATATATATATATATATACATATATATGTATATATGTATGTATACATATATATGTATATATGTATGTATATCTGCTGACTTTTGTTTCTTCTTAATAGTGTTTAACCTTTCCGCTAATAGTTGTTTTATTTATTTTTTCAGGTTGATGAGTGGGACAGTGACCCTGCAGATGTAGATCTTTATGACAGGGATGATGTAGATTGGGATGGGCAGTACTCAAGTGGTAGGAAGAGAAGATCAGATCGTGATGGACTTGCAATAGATGTGGATTCGTTTAGAAGGTTGAGGAAACCTAGGATTGAGACAAGGGAAGAAATTAATGAACGGATGCTTTCGGTCGAATTGGCTGTTAAGGAGGCTCTCTTGGCAAGAGGTGAAGCACATTTTACAGACCAAGAGTTTCCTCCAAATGATCGTTCATTATTTGTCGATCCAGATCATCCACCATCAAAGTTGCAGGTGAATCTCTTTTTCAACTTTTTGTCCCTGTTTATATTTCTCATTGTCTCTCAGCCACTTTAGCTAACTGTATAAGCTATAATTACACATCATGGTTTCTTATTGTAGGTTGTCTCCAAGTGGATGAGGCCCAATGATATTGTAAAAGAGAAGCATCCGGATTCTCATCCATGCTTATTTTCTGGAGCCGCAAACCCTTCAGATGTTTGCCAGGTAATTGATTTTTGCTCATATTGCAATATCTGTTTCTCTCTCTCTCTCTCTCACACACACACGCACGCACACACACACACACACACACACACACACTTTCTTTTCTCTTTTTCTTTTTGTGGACCCTTTTTTTCTTTAATCTTATCTTTTACATAAGAAATGAACCATATCATCTTTGCATTGAATTGCTTAAATCTGTTGTGAACAGGGGCGGCTGGGTGATTGTTGGTTTTTGAGTGCTGTTGCTGTATTAACTGAGGTTTCACAAATATCCGAAGTCATAATTACACCTGACTACAATGAGGAAGGAATCTATACCGTTCGATTTTGCATTCAGGTGATGTTCACCATTTATAGCTGTCTAGTTGATGTTAGATATTTTAAGATGTTTTGATATTATGCACTTGTATTCCATCTCTGTTTTAATCTTCTGCTTTTTCTTCTTTCTTTCTTTCTTTCGGATCTCTGTGTCCTTGGGGGTTGGGGGGAGGAGGTGCGTTTGAGTTACTGGGTAAATAGGATGGAGGAACTCTTTTATTCGTTCTGATTGACAGAAATTCTTTAACTATGCTAAAAGATACTGATCAAGATTTCTTATAAACTTGGGCAAAGTTGCAGCTAATGTTTTCTATGGGATATCACTTTTACATTTCATAGTTGGTTAATTTTCTTAGTGACACTAAATTATTTGCGCCTTTTGGTTTTCATGGTTTAGGGTGAATGGGTTCCTGTTGTTGTGGATGACTGGATTCCATGTGAATCGCCTGGTAAACCTGCATTTGCCACCAGCAAAAAGGGGAATGAATTATGGGTTTCTATATTGGAAAAAGCCTATGCTAAGCTTCATGGTTCTTATGAAGCACTAGAAGGTGGATTTGTCCAAGATGCTCTAGTAGACCTTACGGGAGGTGCTGGCGAAGAGATTGATATGAGAAGTGCTCGCGCACAAATTGATCTTGCAAGTGGAAGATTATGGTCTCAGCTTTTGCGCTTTAAACAAGAGGGATTTCTTCTTGGTGCTGGTAGTCCGTCAGGCTCTGATGTGCATGTTTCTTCCAGTGGAATTGTGCAAGGGCATGCTTACTCAATATTACAGGTATGGATTTGAATCCTTGAATCTATTTCTCTATTAGTAATAGCTGGTTAAACTTTGAGTTTTGCAGTAATATTTTTGTATGAAATTGATGCTCAGGTTCGAGAAGTAGATGGCCACAAACTTGTTCAGATCCGAAATCCTTGGGCAAATGAGGTGGAGTGGAATGGTCCCTGGTCTGACTCATCACCTGAGTGGACAGATAGGATGAAGTACAAGCTAAAGCATGTTCCGCAGGTCATTATTGAGATTTTGCTCTGGTTACTCAAGCTCATTTGTTTCTTGATTTCTTTGATATGGTTTTCCTTCTGCTTCATTTGCTTGCATGAAAAGATTAGTTTAACCAACGTTTGGTCTCTCTTGTAAACAGGCAAAAGATGGCATATTCTGGATGTCTTGGCAAGATTTTCAGATACACTTTAGATCAATATATGTTTGTCGTGTCTATCCACCAGAGATGCGTTATTCTGTTCATGATGTGTGGCGAGGTTACAGTGCTGGAGGTTGCCAGGATTATGATACATGGCATCAGAACCCACAGTTCCGATTGAAAGCTACTGGGCCTGATGCATCATTGCCTATTCATGTGTTCATTACCTTAACTCAGGTACTTGCAATTTACTTACAAGGTGACTCTTATCATTAGTTATGTCCTAATGGTTGACTAACAAACTTGTCTATCTGTAGGGTGTGAGTTTCTCCAGAACTGCAGCTGGTTTTCGGAATTATCAATCAAGTCATGATTCAATGATGTTCTACATCGGGATGAGGATACTGAAGACCCGTGGCCGTCGTGCTGCTTATAACATTTATTTACATGAATCGGTTGGTGGGACAGATTATGTAAATTCTCGAGAAATATCATGTGAAATGGTTCTTGATCCTGATCCGAAGGGTTACACAATTGTGCCTACAACGTTACATCCGGGAGAGGAGGCACCCTTTGTTCTTTCTGTTTTCACAAAAGCCTCAATAACTCTTGAAGCTTTGTAGCGTGCAATGATGGCCCATTTGTGGACTTCTTTGTCCTTTGGGTTTGGAGCACCATGAGAAAGAGTTTGCTCTGTTTGGCTTGTGCCTGGAGCATTCATATTTGCCTGGCAGTCCGACAGAAAGAATTGGATGGCAGAGTTCAATGGTAAATTTCTTCTTTGAGTTCTACGAATTTGACAACGTTTTCCAAAGTAAATCATTGACTGCATTGTTGTTTGTTTACATCATAGTTCACTTTACTGCAATTAGTTATTAAGCCTGCAAAAGGACAAAAGAGGAGTTGGTAATTATTTATGAATATGTGAGCATTGTCTCAAACGTCGTTCTTTTAAGCCTGATATTTTTGCCCAGGCAATGTTCACTCCTTTCTTATGCCCTGAAAGGTTGATGTGCTTGAAGTACTGAATCAGATGTTTGTTTAGCAGGTTGTACACGATGTGATTCCAAGTTTGGCTGGCTGGACGGGCTTCTAGGGGAGTTACTGGTTGATCAGGAGTCCCTTCCTGCTGCAAGGCCTACATTTCCTTAAGGTGTTCATAGCTCTGCCTCAGGCCACTAATAGATGCGAGCAAAAAGAGGAACATACTGTATATTGGCTTCATTTCCTGCCGGGGTAATTCTGACAGACAGAGCTGTTGGGTATCGGATCTGTGTATATGAATACATTTTGGATGAGTATAGGATGCACACATGTAAATGAGGGTAAAAAGTTATGTAGCGCGAGAAATAGGACAGCAATTAGGTGTACCTTGTTGAAGGGGGTATTACAGAGAAGCATTGTGGTTGAATGGGTGTAAGGTTTCTTTCAGCTGCAATTTTGACCTGCTTTTGACGGGTATCATTAATGGTACAAATTTCTTTTTTGTCACTTTCTTCTGTTGCAAGTTTTTCTCTTTCCATTGGAGTGGCAAAATTAGTTTTGAACTGTGTTCACTAGCATGGTATCATTGGATTCTAAATTATCTGTTTTGTTAAGTTAAACCTGTTAAAATATACATTTGTCTTATATCGAAAAATCAAAAAGTTCATAGCCACCTTATAAGTAGCATCAATTAGTCTAAAGATGAAAACTAATGATTCTTAACATGGTATAAGAATTAGGCTTTCATGTGTGTTCATTCACTGTGTATGTTAATAATTTTTCATGTTTGATCCTTCTCAAATCAAATCATACGTGAGCAAGAGTTGTAATATATATTTGTTTCACATCAAAAATTTATATTGTCTAAGACCGTCTTACATCTCAATTCAAAATCAAAAAGTCTAAAATCATCTTGTATCTCAATTCAGAGAGAGAGAGAGTGGGGGAGGTAGAGAGAATTTCTTGTTCATTTTAAATCCGTGTACCTATGAAACTCTAAAGTTAATGACCGAGTAAATCTCTTGTGACATTGAGAAGACAAGAAATGGTGACATCTAAAGATCACACCCAAGATCTAACTCTTAAACCAGTTAAATTACCTTTTAAGGGTTGAGAAAGGATATCGTCAGCACCATGCATTGCCCGTCCTTATAATAAGGTAAGAACAAGAGAAAATATACTTATCATCTTCTCTTTGTATACTGAAAGGAGAACGTACTCTCTACGTGGCAAGTGTTACAAATTTATCCAAGACATGAAACGATTTTAGAGATTATATCATAAATACAAAATGATGAGATTAACCTTGGGGGAACAATGGAAGAATTACAATGTCATCACATTCACATACAATATTCTCATATATGATATGACTTTATACACTTCTCCTCCTAGTAGCCAACTAGTTATCAACGGTTTGGCCAGAGTTCTTTCCCTGTGGCCTTGCAATGAAAATGATCACAGAAGGGGAAAAAAAAAGAAAAAAAAAATTCTCTCACATTTCCTCTATATAGTAACAGCAATGCCGCACGAGCTGAGGGAGCTTTTGCTCTGAATGATGCATCAACTAATTACTGCATGCTTGGCTTTTGTTTCCTCGGCATCACCACTTCCTTTGAGATTCTTGACGAAAGTCCTGAGGCAACCATTGATTATACGAGGTGCCGCCCCATCACAGAACCGTTTCGCAAGATCAACAGCCTTCACCAATAGCCCCATATTAGTTAAGTGAAGTCTATCTAGTCAACAAAGTGATCACAATCCTACACTCGAGTAATGGGGTGTCAAGTTACAAAGAAACTACCTCATTAATCACGATTTGGTGCCGTGTCCCCAGCACTACAATTTCTGCCATTGCTAAGTGCAGTATTGAGAATTCCAGAATTCTACCTGCCGGCTCATGCTGTGAAAATAAAAAAGAAAGAAGAAATAAATTTGCCATCAGTATAAGAAAAGAAAAATATTTTCACCAATTTGAAAACATCTGACGGAAAGGGAGCAAGCAGACATAGTAAAGTAAGCTACAACTCAATTCGAACCCATGTTTCAAAATCAGAGCTAAATATCCTGACGTGAAACATACTTGACCCCAATCCATAAGAATATACAACTAACAAATGAGTTCTATATTGACCCTTTTCTGTCCCCAGCTTTTTTCTTGATTTTCATAGGCCTGAGTAGTCAGATTTGATTTCATTTTCTTCAGTGAAAGACAATACTTACACAATCATGTTGACAACGAGTGGTCAAAGTGCAAAACGCACCAATATGGAAAGCAACCCTTAGGAGGAGCAAAAAAACACTCGGTACTTTTCTTTCTTTCTATTTTTAGCACGTAATTAGGGACTCCAGAAACTTCATGGTAGATTTTGACCCCTGGAGCCCTAAATTTCTTCTTTAGTGGCTTTGCCTCTTTAAACATCAATAACTTTAAATTATGTAAACTAGGCATCAGCTTTTTATGTCTTTACTTTCTCCAGGGCGGAATTTGAAGCTAGACCTCTGTACATTATTATCTGCCTGACAAGC
This sequence comes from Ehretia macrophylla, assembly GCA_037974665.1. Lineage (NCBI taxonomy): Eukaryota > Viridiplantae > Streptophyta > Magnoliopsida > Boraginales > Ehretiaceae > Ehretia > Ehretia macrophylla. The sequence continues at coordinate 82,889,493 of CM075780.1, forward strand.
TATGTAACAAGAGGAAAATTGGGAAAAAGAACAAATGTGAGCTCTCATATGGCAAATGGCACATCAAACCTTCCAGTTGGGTGGTGCGACTTTATCGATAACAAGCACGTGATTATCCCACTTGTCCACAACAGCCACCAAAAGTTTCCTTGTGAAGCTGCAATCATCACAAAAGATTAATGTTTGTGCATATGGTACAGACTCTGTATATACAGCAGCGGCATGTAATGGTAAGGTGTGTCAGAGAATGATGGGGGCTTACCGCAAAATTAGTTTGCTGTACACTAACTTTGGAGGAGCTGAAAGAACTTGGGCTTCTGAGAGATGAAGATTGTGCAATCAGTTCATGCTACAACGAAAATCAATTGGCTACAGATATAAAGTAAATAACATAGATATTCACTGTTGAACATGAATGATTGGCCATATTACATAAGAAGTAGAATGTAAAAATGAAAACTTGGGCATCAAAAACAAGAGAAGAAATTGAATATATTACCAATGTGAGATTCTTGATCATCAAGGCGCTGTAACGCATTGGCTTCTTCAGAAGAGTCAACATTAACAGGTGGTCCTCCAAAGCTCATGTGGTTATATTCCGTTAAGTAGGCTTTGTCAAATTCATACCCAGCCTCTGAAGAAAACAAGCACCACCCCCAAGTCATAGTTAAAGAAATGGGGAAATTAATACTGCGGTATCTAAAAAATGCCAAACAAAATGGAACCCAAATCACCTCTTCTGGCATTGAGACGTTTCTCGAAAAGGCGAACAGGATCAGACCCTTGTAAACACGCCGCATATAAAATCGACCTAACATCATAATAGATACATAATACATACATACTAGTGAGGCATACATTCATTCAAGACAAATTATCCTACTCTAGTACAAATACAACTACTAGTAATACTTCAAAGTGCACGAAGTGTGTGTGTGGGATGTGTCATATCCAGTTTATTTGGTGCAGCCCTTGTCTTGCATTTTTGCAAGGCCGTGACATCCAGGTAGCAAGAATTTATTAAAAAAAAAAAAGAGAGAGAAAAAATAAATGTAATTACAGAGCAAGTTCCCTGGCGGCTCTGGGGCTGCAGAATCTGCCACTCTTATCAATCTTGGGCAACATTTCTCTATCAGTAGGTGAAGAAGAAGATGAAGAGTGATGAAGTGAGTGGTGGTCGTCAATTGATTTATCAAGAGCTTCATCGTCAATAATAAGAGCACAAGTGGGGCGCGGCACAAGAAAGCTGCTTGTTCCTCTACTACTAGTAGAAGAAGTAAAAGAGGAGGACGAGGAGGAGGAGCAGAGGAAGCGAAGAGGGTAGTAGATGTTGTTGTTGTTGAGAATAGGAATAATATTACAACTCACACCCAACAAGTGTAGGGGTTTTACTCTTATCACTGTAGAGGAAGCAGAGGAGATTATTCGTTGATGCAAATGGCAAGAATAAAAAGACGCAGAGCTGAAAACATAGCAGCTACCTTCCATTGTTTTCTTGTTCTTATAAATTCACTACAACACTTCACCTCCTCTCTCTCTCAACTCTTTCTCTGTCAAGAAATGGAGGAATGACCTATGGATAACATTTATATTTTATATATATTATCATTACTATGTTAAGATATTTCTCAATTTTGGCCTACGCTTACATACTACTCCTACTATTTTGGATATTATTCCATTTTGACCCCCTCCATCTTTGCCTAATTTTATTACTTTCTTTGAATGCTTTCATGGGCTCAAGTTCAACCTCATGCATATTGTTGGCCCTGGGCCAAAATGTATGATTTTGATCATAACAAATTAAGGTAAATGAGAATTATAAAGTGTGCTTGTGTTAATGTGTTTATAGGCTCAAATACACACTTATTGGCTTTTGGAGTAAAAATATATGCATCATTCTAAGCCAAAATATATTGCAAGAAGAAAGTGTGATTGAATTAATATGGTTATATATCTAATTCACACTTATGACTCATATGGATAAAGTGTTTATACTGTTTTGAGTCAAATGTCGATTGATGGCATAACTTGTATAATGAAAACAATTGTATTGATCTAGTGAAGAATGCAAGTATAATCACATTGATTTATCAAGTGTGTGATATTAAATATGTTTATATGATTAAGAACACACTTGTTTGGCTTTGTGCATTAAATGTATACATCATTATAAGCCAAATTATGTTTGTATGTTTTGGCTTGTGTGTATTATATTGTACTAATGATTTTATGAGCCAAAATATGTTTGAATGCTTGGTGGAAGAGACTCTTGCAAGAAGAGAGGAGTGAAACTAATAAAGAAGAAATGCAAGATCGAAAAGAAGCAAATCTTGTTGGCCATCAAAGTTTGCATGTTCAAGATCACCATAAGCATAAAGAAATGTCTAGCACGTGTTTATCAAATGCATATCAAGTTTGAAGTGCTATGATTGATAAATATCTTGAAGCTTTGAAGATGTTACATCCATGAAGACCTTTTCAAATAATAAATGAAGTCTTGAAGAGCTAAAAGAAGTGAAGATCATATTTCAAGAATTAAGACTTGAAGACACGAAAATGGAGAGGGAGTTATAAGAGGAGACATAGCGACATAAGGGGTACTGGTAAATAATATGTCAAATGACTTTAAATTGCTCGATAAAGCTAAAAAATCGTTCTCTCTCTTTTGAAAAGCTTTTTGAAGTTATTTTTCAAAAATCTTATTTCTTGTGTTTAAAATGATATTTGTGAAAAGCTTGTTCAAAGAAATATAGAGCATGTTTTTTAGCACTCAAAAGGATTTCGGAAAATGGTTAAGGGTGTTGCTTAAGCTTGCCAAAACAGGGCAAGCTGATTGAGTAAAGTTGAGCGAGTGACTCGACCAGTATTACTCAACCGGCCTTTCCAGTGGCTTCTCGAGTAGAGTCGAGCGAGTAAGCCGGGCGAGCTACTCAACCGACCACTCAACCGGCTTTTGTAAAAAGAGCCGTTGAAAATATTTTCTATATGTTCTAACACACCCCATTTGCAAAAAACACCGCTTCCAACTATAAGCAATTGCTCTATAGCTTTCATATCTTCAAAACACATTTGTTTGAACATTTATCGAGCTTTAACTTGCAAATCAATTGAGCATTCAAGAGCATTCAATTGTATCTTTCCACTCTTAAAGATAGTTCATTGTTCACATCATTTATTCACTCTTGTTGTGAGATAAACACTACTATAGCCTTGAGAGAATCATTGTATAGGGAGTGTTTGAAATCTTCTTGTGGATTAAAAGAAGTGAAGAGGCTTGTACAAACTCTTGTGAAGTCAATAAGTCTTGTAGTGTTGGTTTGTGCTTCACCAACTTGTGAAGAAGCACTACTAGTAGAGCTAGTGGAAAGCCTAAGGGAAGGAATGTGACGCCCGAGATTTAGCCATGCATTTAATTACTGTTGCATCTTTGTTTACGCATTTCCTTCTGTGCATTATTGACTGCCTTCTTGGGTTACTATTCACTTCATTTCTAAACTGTCATCTATTAATTAATTAGCATTTTTATTAAATCATATTAATTGTAAAAGTAGTGGGAAAAATGTGCATTCGAGCTAGAGGCGATAGGAGAGCTCGATTAGAAAATGACTTTTGTAGTTGAATGAATAGTGTTACGTAACTAACTTAGGTAATTAATTAGCTAGCACATATTTTACTATCTAAGCTCGTTTTAAGCTTACTACGTGCATTATATTAGATCACTTAAGCACCCAAATGACTCCACCTCAACTTAGCCCTTTTATATATCACTTAAACTCTCAAAATGCAAAAGAAAAAAAAATAAAAGCTAAAACAGAAACAGAAAAGGGCCGACAGCAGCATAGAGAGAAAAGAGGAAGATTTTGTCCTTCAATCCTTCAAACCAAGCCCTCCCAAGCCTTGAGCAAGTGTATTAGGGTGTCTTCAAGCCTCCTAGGTGTTCCTACGCGTAGTGGTAAGGGATTTCACGACTTGTTTTTGCATTTTTAAATAGTTGCTCATTTCTTGATTTGTTGAAAATATGATTATTTGCCATTGTAATTGTTATCTATGCTAATATACCATCTATATGAATGCTAGAGAACACATTTGAACCGTCGTTTCGCAATTTAAACGGTTAGAATCATTAGTTTGAAATTTAGGGTGAATAGTGACGTTTTTTCTAGGGTTTTGTGTAATTGCTCGAATTAGCTTGATTTAATGCTTCTAATAGATGCCTTAGGTGTTAGTGAAGATAGCCTAATAGCCCCATGCACTTGCATTGCCCTTAAATTGCCTAAAAATGGAAAATAGCCGACTTTAATTTGGGGCTTTCGGGGTTAATGCAAATCCGGGTGGATTCGGGCTTCAATTCTAGTATCCTTAGGCTATCTAGGTGCTATAGATGCCTTGATATCCCTTGTTTGAAGCCCGGACAATGTAGGTGTAGTTTAAAGCCAAAAGAGGGAAATTGGGGCTTTCGGGGTAAACGCGGGCATTTGAATGAGTTAGAGGGTTGAGATGGTACCTTGGGGGTTAGTTAGAAGGTTGGGAGAGTTTCGTTTGAAAATGAAATCATTAACTTTGGTTTGGAAGAGAAATAGTTCGAAAAACAAAGGGGTTTAGGTGCAATTTAAGTTGTCTCACACTTCTAAACCCATGTCAGGACTTCTTGAGTGTTTATATGTGATTTTAAATTGATTTGGAGCTTTTGGTATGATTCTATGCTTATTTGGTATATGTTCATTTGTAAACTGCTTATTAGCTTCTATATTTGCTTCTATCCTAATTGCAACGAGGTCAACCTACTTTGTTGATCCTCATATGTGTTAATGCTTATATTATTGCTATTAACTTGTCATCGTTAAGTGCATTGCATAGTGGTTGCGCAACCATAGTGTCAGGGGCGGATGTGTTGAATATCGGCTGGGCGGCAGAGGGCTTGCCGGTGGATATTCAAACTTCGTGCCCTATTCCCTCATTCGCCTGGTCCGGAGATTGCCAGGGGATGTTGGGTCGTAGGATTCGGGGTACATCCGGAGTACACCCACTGGAGTGTTTGGGGATTATGCCGGCTTATCGTGATCGTGCTCGTGGTTCGTGGATCGTGATTGAAGACTTGTGAAGATTGGTGTATAGGGGATTGTGTGAAATGTATCCTTTTAAATGTGTGGTTATTTAAGTTATCATTGTTTCTTTAATTGTCTAAGCGTTATTGTTGTATAATTGTATTATATGTTGCATTGCACGCCCTGGGACTATATCCCTCACTAGGCAACAGTGGTTGCTCATACCTCGATATATGTTTCAGGAGACGCTGAGGGTGATCCCCAGCTTGTTGATTTAGTTGAGGAAGAAGAAGTTCAGATCGAGCCTTTACCTTAGTTGCTGTGTCTGATAGCTTGAGGTGGTTAATGAAATTGCTGCTATGTGGAAAGTTCAATTAATTGTTTTAAGTTCTATTTTGTGGCCTAAGGGCTATGTATATGTTTGTTGCGCAAGTCGAAGGATAGTAGATTGTGGTGTAGAATTGGAAGCCATGTCTTGTAATAACTTTTATTCTTGCCTTATTTCCTTGCATGCTTGGGAGTGGATGGTTAATGTAGAATGCTTTATCCTTTAAGTTGTTTTATTGATTTCCTAGAATGTCATGATTATAAAACTATGCTGACAACAAGTTCTCGCATGCTTGTGTGTGTTGGAACTATTGTGTACCATAAGGCTCGGATGGCCTTATAGCTTTGTTATTTAATTAAGAAAAGCTTGTATTGTATTGTTGGGACTTTGTTTAAGTGTTTACAGGTTTTTAGAATGTCCACGGTACAGGGGAGACTCTGTCCGTGTGTCGGGTCCGGACTTAACCTTTAGCTTGGGGGTTGGGTCGGGGCGTGACATTTAAGTGGTATCAGAGCTATAGATTGCATGAAGCCGGGTTAAATTTCTCGGTCTGTGGGTAGAGATTTGTTATGTGACTTTGTGAATACATGAGTCTTTGATTTTGATTGACCTAAGTGAAATTTGAATAAGGAATGAACATGCTATCATGGAAATGGAATATCAAGAGTCTAGAATGTCAAGTATGATCTAGCGATTTATGTTTACTTCAAGAATGTGGAATATTTATTTGAACTTCTATGTACTTGACTTTATGTGAATCTAATTGGACTTTTCTTCATGTGTTGCTTATAAATTGCATATATACATATATATATACCTGTCATAACACTTTGCATTCTAGCTATTCGAGATGGGGCCTCGCCGTCGTGCTGATAATCCGAATGTTAGTGGAGAACCTGAGGGGGTTCAGGGGCAAGAAGCTGAGGTGGCCGAAAATGCACCGCAGGTTCAAGAACCGAGCACTGCACAGATCTTGGCCACGATGGCCACAGCTATGAACACTATCGCCCAGTTTGTTACACAACAGGGTCAGCCAGGGGTCGTTGGAGGTAATCAGGCTGCGAGAGCCGGAGGTAGTGGCCCTACCGGAGGGAATCTGTATGATCGGTTTATACATCATGGAGCCTATACTTTCTTTGGGGAGCCGGACGATATGAAAGCTGAGATGTGGCTAAGGAAGTTCGAGAGAGTGGCAGCGATACTGGAGTGCCATGATGACAGGAAGATTACTTATGCTACTTTTCTTCTCGAGGGTGATGCTGAAGATTGGTGGAATACCATCAGTGAGAAATGGGGAGCTGAGGGAGGTCATCATTCGTGGGCCGATTTTGTCCGAGAATTTCGAGACAAGTATATATCGGTAGTTGCCCGCGAGAGGCGACAAACTGAGTTCATAAACTTGAAGCAGGGAAGTATGACGGTAGATCAATACGAGGCTACTTTTACCCGGCTTTCCCGTTATGCACCAGCTTTAATTCAGCCAGAGGACATGAAGATTCAGAGGTTCATCTTGGGTTTGAGGAGAGATATTATGCTGAACTTGTCTTCAAATGATTTTCCCAACTATGCTGCAGTAGTCCGAGCTGCCTCGAGATATGAGAAACGGAAAGCCGATGTGTTAGCCGAGACCAGTCAATCGAGTAAACGGTTTCAGTCTCAGAGTCAAGGGTACCAGGGGCAGACTGTATCAGTTGGGCAGAGTTCGCAGCCGAGGCAGACTCAGAGTTACACCGGGCCTACTTAGACTCAGGCACGACCAGTCTAGAGTCAGACTCAGAGTCAGTTCCGTCCAGCAGTTTCCCGTTCGCAGCAGGGTAGTTCAGCTACCTCTACTTACAGAGCTCCTTCGGGAGGCACTGTTGCAAGACGTCACCAGCAGTGCAGCTTCTGTCAGTGCCAGGGCCACACTGAGGATGTTTGTTGGAAGAAACATAACAAGTGTACAGGTTGCGGCAGTGATCAGCACAGGGTTAAAGACTGTCAGAAATTTAAGAACCCTAGGGGTCAGACATCAGCTCAGAACTCTCAGACCAGGGCACCAGCTGCAGCACCACCACCACCACCACGAGGACAGGCCCGTGTATTTTCTTTGGATGCTGAGGAGCTTCCGGATACGACCACTGTGGTAGAAGGTATTTTTCTTCTTAATGATCAATCAGTTAAGGTTTTAATTGATTCCGGGGCTTCGCATTCTTTTATTACTCCTACTTGTGCACAAAATGCTAAATTGAAACATGATAAACTGTTGCATGAGATTGTGGTTTATACTCCTATGGGTCCGAAGTTTGTTACTAGATCTATTTGCAGAGCATGTAGTATATTTATTGAGGGTCGTGTTTTTCCTGCTGATTTGATTATCCTACCCTTCAATGACTTTGAAATTATATTGGGGATGGACTGGTTAAGTAAATATTATGCCCAGCTTGATTGTAGAAAGAAGATTGTGTATCTAGAAATGCCTGACCAGCCTGTACTTAAAATAGTTGGTAGTAGAAAATCTACGGGAACTCCTATTATTTCTTCTATTAGGGCATCTAAATTATTGAGCAAGGGTTGTGAGGCTTATCTTGCATATTTGATTAATCAACCTGGGGATCAATTGAAATTGAATGATGTACCTATCGTGAGAGAGTTTCCGGGGGTCTTTCCTGAGGAATTACCTGGGTTACCGCCTGATAGAGAGATAGAGTTCATGATTGATTTATTGCCGGGGACTTCACCTATCTCTAGGACTCCGTACAGAATGGCTCCACCTGAGTTGCAGGAATTGAAAGTTCAATTGCAGGGCTTGCTTGAGAAGGGATTCATTCAGCCGAGTTCTTCACCGTGGGGTGCGCCAGTTCTATTCGTTAAAAAGAAAGACGGATCTCTTCGCCTATGCATCAATTACCGGGGTCTTAATCAGGTAACCATCAAAAATAAATATCCTTTGCCTTTAATCGAAGAGTTATTTGATCAGTTGCAAGGCGCCAGGGTATTCTCTAAATTTGATCTGAGGCAGGGCTATTATCAACTGAGGATTAAGAAAGATGATGTTCCAAAAACTGCTTTCAGAACTCGATATGGCCATTATGAGTTTGTTGTCTTGCCGTTTGGTCTTACTAATGCTCCCGCCGCATTCATGGACTTAATGCAGAGGGTATTCCGTCCTTATCTGGACCAATTTGTGGTCATATTTATTGATGATATCCTTGTCTATTCTAAATCTGAGGCGGAACATGAACAACATCTCAGAATTGTGTTGCAGACTCTTCAGGAGCATCGGTTATTTGCAAAGTTTAGCAAATGTGAATTCTGTCTTAAGCAAGTTGCTTTTCTTGGCCATATTATCTCGCAGGATGGTATTTCTATTGATCCAGTGAAGATTGAAGTTGTGTTATCTTGGAAACGACCTGAAACTGTCACGGAAATTCGTAGCTTCCTTGGTTTAGCTGGGTATTATCGGAGGTTTGTCAAGGATTTCTCTAAGATTGCAGGGCCTTTAACTCAGCTTACTCAGAAGAAAACAGTATTTGACTGGAGTGATAAATGTGAGGCCAGCTTCCAGGAATTGAAGAAGAGATTGACTACAGCTCCTATTCTTGCTTTACCTGAGGGTTATGATAATCTGGTGATCTATAGTGATGCTTCGAAAGAAGGTCTGGGTTGTGTATTGATGCAGAATGGCAGGGTTATTGCTTATGCTTCCAGGAAACTAAAGCCTTATGAACTTAACTATCTGACTCACGATCTTGAGCTTGCAGCTATCATCCTTGCATTAAAGAAGTGGCGTCATTATCTCTGGGGCAACAAGTTTGAAATCTTTACAGATCATAAGAGCTTGAAATATCTGTTTTCACAGAAAGAGTTGAACATGAGGCAGAGGCGTTGGCTGGAATTACTTGAGGACTATAACTGTACTATTAACTATTTTCCAGGTAAGGCCAATATTGTTGCTGATCCTTTGAGCCGAAAGGCTACTATTGCTAGCTTGATTATCAAGAATTGGGAATTCATGGATGAATTTTTCTTATGGAGGCTTAAGATTTCAAATTATGGTATTCAATTTACAAGTTTGCAGATTCAATCTCTGTTGTTATCCAGGATTCGAGAAACTCAACAGGCTGATCTTCAATTGTTGAAAGTCTTAGAGAATTCTAAAGGGGGAGAGTCGGATTTCAAACTGCACGACGATGGTATTCTTAAATTCAAGGGTAGAATCTGTATTCCGAATGATCCAACTCTAAAGAAGGATATTCTTGCTGAGGCACACAGTTCTCGATATACTATCCATCCAAGCAGTACTAAAATGTATAGAGATTTGAAGCAGAACTTTTGGTGGAATAATATGAAGAGAGAAATTGCTGACTATGTTGCCTGATGCCTTACTTGTCAGAAAGTTAAAGCAGAACATCAGAGACCTGCAGGGTTGTTGCAACCTTTGGCTATTCCTGTTTGGAAATGTGATCATATTACTATGGATTTCGTATCAGATTTACCGAGGTCTTCGAGAGGTAATGACTCAGTCTGGGTTATTGTGGATAGACTGACCAAGACTTCTCATTTTATTGCTTAAAAGAAGTCTGATTCTCTTGATAAACTGATAGAGTTGTATATTGAGAATGTTGTCCGACTACATGGAATTCCAAAGAGTATCGTGTCAGATAGAGATCCCAGATTCACATCTCAGTTCTGGCAGAAGATTCAGAAAGCTTTGGGCACGAATTTGAATTTCAGTACAGCTTATCATCCCCAGACAGATGGTCAATCTGAGAGAACTATCTTGATTCTTGAGGATATGTTACGGGCTTGCATTCTGGACTTCGGTAGGAGTTGGGAGAAGTATTTGCCACTAGCAGAGTTCGCCTACAACAATAGTTATCAAGCTACTATTGGTATGGCACCTTATGAGGCACTTTATGGGCGTAAATGTCGGTCTCCTCTCTACTGGGATGATGTTGGTGAAATGAAGACTATCGACCCTACTCTCTTACCTGAAATGAACAAAATGATTGATCAGGTGCAGCTTATCAGAAAAAGAATGCTTACAGCACAGAGCCGGCAAAAGAGTTATGCAGATAGACGACGTCGTGATCTGAAATTTGCTGTGGGGGACCGGGTATTTCTGAAAATTTCTCCTCGCAAGGGTTTGATTCGGCATGGTAAAGGAGGTAAACTCAGTCCTCGATATGTGGGACCATTTGAGATAACTGAAACTGTTGGTGATTTGGCCTACCGTCTAGCTTTACCTCCCAGTCTGGGCAGAATTCATGACGTATTCCATGTTTCCATGCTTCGGAAGTATCAGCCAGATCCCTCTCACATACTTGAGCCGGAACCGCTAGAGATCAGTGAAACTTTGACCTACACAGAGAAACCTCTTCGAATTGTTGATCAGAAAGTTCAGGAGCTGAGGACTAAAAGCATTCCGATGGTTAAAGTTCTGTGGGATCATCACGGAGTAGAGGATGCGACGTGGGAAAGAGAGGATCAGATGCGGGATCGGTATCCAGAGTTATTCGCCGAATCATGTAAGAATTGCGTGGACGCAATTAGTTTAAGGGGGAGAGGATGTGACGCCCGAGATTTAGCCATGCATTTAATTACTGTTGCATCTTTGTTTACGCATTTCCTTCTGTGCATTATTGACTGCCTTCTTGGGTTACTATTCATTCCATTTTTAAACTGTCTTCTATTAATTAATTAGCATTTTTATTAAATCATATTAATTGTAAAAGTAGTGGGAAAAATGTGCATTTGAGCTAAAAGCGATAGGAGAGCTCGTTTAGAAAATGATTTTTGTAGTTGAGTGAATAGTGTTATGTAACTAACTTAGGTAATTAATTAGCTAGCACATATTTTACTATCTAAGCTCGTTTTAAGCTTAATAAGTGCATTATATTAGATCACTTAAGCACCCAAATGACCCCACCTCAACTTAGCCCTTTTATATATCACTTAAACTCTCAAAATGCAAAAGAAAAAAAAAATAAAAAGCTGAAACAGAAACAGAAAAGGGCTGACAGCAGCATAGAGAGAAAAGAGGAAGATTTTGTCCTTCAATCCTTCAAACCAAGCCCTCCCAAGCCTTGAGCAAGTGGATTAGGGTGTCTTCAAGCCTCCTAGGTGTTCCTACGCGTAGTAGTGAGGGATTTCACGACTTGTTTTTGCATTTTTAAATAGTTGCTCATTTCTTGATTTGTTGAAAATATGATTATATGCCATTGTAATTGTTATCTATGCTAATATACCATCTATATGAATGCTAGAGAACACATTTGAACCGTCGTTTCGCAATTTAAACGGTTAGAATCGTTAGTTTGAAATTTAGGATGAATAGTGACGTTTTTTCTAGGGTTTTGTGTAATTGCTCGAATTAGCTTGATTTAATGCTTCTAATAGATGCCTTAGGTGTTAGTGAAGATAGCCTAATAGCCCCGTGCACTTGCATTGCCCTTAAATTGCCTAAAAATGGAAAATAGCGGACTTTAATTTGGGGCTTTCGGGGTTAATGCGAATCCGGGTGGATTCGGGCTTCAATTCTAGTATCCTTAGGCTATCTAGGTGCTATAGATGCCTTGATATCCCTTGTTTGAAGCCCGGACAATGTAGGTGTAGTTTAAAGCCAAAAGAGGGAAATTGGGGCTTTCGGGGTAAACGCGGGCATTTGAATGAGTTAGAGGGTTGAGATGGTACCTTGGGGGTTAGTTAGAAGGTTGGGAGAGTTTCCTTTGAAAATGAAATCATTAACTTTGGTTTGGAAGAGAAATAGTTCGAAAAACAAAGGGGTTTAGGTGCAATTTAAGTTGTCTCACACTTCTAAACCCATGTCAGGACTTCTTGAGTGTTTATATGTGATTTTAAATTGATTTGGAGCTTTTGGTATGATTCTATGCTTATTTGGTATATGTTCATTTGTAAACTGCTTATTAGCTTCTATATTTGCTTCTATCCTAATTGCAACGAGGTCAACCTACTTTGTTGATCCTCATATGTGTTAATGCTTATATTATTGCTATTAACTTGTCATCGTTAAGTGCATTGCATAGTGGTTGCGCAACCATAGTGTCAGGGGCGGATGTGTTGAATATCGGCTGGGCGGCAGAGGGCTTGCCGGTGGATATTCAAACTTCGTGCCCTATTCCCTCATTCGCCTGGTCCGGAGATTGCCAGGGGATGTTGGGTCGTAGGATTCAGGGTACATCTGGAGTACACCCACTGGAGTGTTTGGGGATTATGCCGGCTTATCGTGATCGTGCTCGTGGTTCGTGGATCGTGATTGAAGACTTGTGAAGATTGGTGTATAGGGGATTGTGTGAAATGTATCCTTTTAAATGTGTGGTTATTTAAGTTATCATTGTTTCTTTAATTGTCTAAGTGTTATTGTTGTATAATTGTATTATATGTTGCATTGCACGCCCCGGGACTACATCCCTCACTGGGCAACAGTGGTTGCTCATACCTCGATATTTGTTTCAGGAGACGCTGAGGGTGATCCCCAGCTTGTTGATTTAGTTGAGGAAGAAGAAGTTCAGATCGAGCCTTTACCTTAGTTGCTGTGTCTGATAGCTTGAGGTGGTTAATGAAATTGCTGCTATGTGGAAAGTTCAATTAATTGTTTTATGTTCTATTTTGTGGCCTAAGGGCTATGTATATGTTTGTTGCGCAAGTCGAAGGATAGTAGATTGTGGTGTAGAATTGGAAGCCATGTCTTGTAATAACTTTTATTCTTGCCTTATTTCCTTGCATGCTTGGGAGTGGATGGTTAATGTAGAATGCTTTATCCTTTAAGTTGTTTTATTGATTTCCTAGAATGTCATGATTATAAAACTATGTTGACAACAAGTTCTCGCATGCTTGTGTGTGTTGGAACTATTGTGTACCATAAGGCTCGGATGGCCTTATAGCTTTGTTGTTTAATTAAGAAAAGCTTGTATTGTATTGTTGGGACTTTGTTTAAGTGTTTACAGGTTTTTAGAATGTCCACGGTACAGGGGAGACTCTGTCCGTGTGTCGGGTCCGGACTTAACCTTTAGCTTGGGGGTTGGGTCGGGGCGTGACAAGGAAGACCTTGGGTGGTGGAGTAGATTCTTGAATCACCTAAAAATCAACGACTTCATTTCTTTCCCCTTGCAAAGAGTAAATGTTGTAGGTTTGAAGTCTCGCTTATATTTGAAAAGGATTTGGTTGATCTCTTGTGGATTCAAGAGATTATTGTAGTAGATTTTTAGCTTCACATACATTTGAAAAAACACGTGTATCTCTTGTGGACTCAAGAAAAAATTGTAAAGTTAGTTTGTGTTTCACCAATACTTTTTGTTTTTGGTCATACTTCACCTATACTTGAAGAAGCACCTTAGTGGAGTTTGTGAAATCCTAATGATTTACTAGGGTAGCGATTAATATTTGGAATGAATTTATGCAGGAATGAGATAAGTTAAGAAATGGAATGAAACTGAGGATGAAATTATCTTAGTAAAAAGTATACCATGCTTGGTATGTTATAAGAATGAATATAAGAATTAATGTATTGATTCCAAACGCATGTTTGGTAGTTAGCATTAGAGGGTATTATTAGGAATGACTTTTATAAAATGGCAAAATTATATTTTTGATTATATACATGTTATTTTCTTAAGAATAAAAATACATATAATAACAATAAAATTGTTTCTTTATTATATATTTTTATGTAGTGAAAAGGTATTTTGGTAATGAGAACAAGAACAATTATATTAATAAATAATTACAATGATGATAAGGATCGCCCTCTTGTTATTATATACAATACATGTCATGTTTCGAAGGGTTTTTCTGTCACTAATGATATTAATATTATAAACAATAAATCATATTCATAAATAACATTGATGAATAATAATAACAATAATAAAGGTTTCTCTTTTATTATTATATACATGTTTATGTTTTGGAAGGGTATTATGGTCATTTGATAAATAGTGATAATATTAAAAAATAATAAATAGTATTCTTAAATCATATGAAAATAACAATAACAACAATAATAATAATAATTGACTTTTTCTATTATAAACATGTTATATTTTGAAATGACATTTTGATTATTTGACAAATGAGGTAATTCCAAAAGAAATGAAAATCAGTTAATTTCACGTGTGTTGTATGGAATAGCTATTCACATATTTGTGGGAATCGCATTACTTAAAGAATGCGATTTTCAAGTTTATTATCTCATATCAAGTATAAGAATTGAAATAGAAATGTCATTTCATTACCAACATACCAATCATCATCTTAATAATTTTATGTGTCCTGAATAAGTAATTGGTATAACAATAATAACATAGTGATCATATATATTTTAATATTATAAATCGTGGAATATAACTTTAAAATTATATAAAATATTATTTATAATACAAAGATATAAATTTAAGTTTAAAATTCTTTACTTACAACGAGTCAGACTATTACTCCATCCCTTGGGGGTAAAACCAAAAGTCATATATGATTAGATTCCTTACATGATTACACTTAGCAAAAAAAAAAAAAGGATACATGATTAGATTTTTTTTTTTAAATTTTTTCTTATTCGACAAAAAGAAATAAGAAAAGTAAAAAAAAAAAAAAAAGGTTTTATAAATAAATTAAAGAGAAAAGAAATAAGAGGAGCAGTGACAAATAAAGAAAAGAAGCTTTAGATTGTAGTGGTGTGTTTGGGCAGTGGTGGCTTGTGACTGGGCCAGTGGAACGCCCCTCGGCGTTCGTGTCTGACTCTCGCTGCTTGCTTATCTGCCTCATATACATATTTGGAAAATGAAAGGAGGAAGAAGAGCATTAGTGTTATTGCTGTGGTTTAGTGTTAGCATTTGTATATCGTTGACTGGTGGCAGATCCGCCTCTGCTTCTCCTTCCAAACACGATGCCCTCGTCCTCCTCGGCGTTGCTCCTCAAGGTTCTTTCTGACTTCTTTTTTTTTTATTTATTTATAAAAATTAATTAATTCTGTAATTTTCTTTCTGATTACTAATGATATCATTATTCAATGGTATAATTGTGTGTGCAGATGAGGAGTATTACAAAGGAGGATGGTCATCTTCTGGAACGTTGAAATGCAAAGACGGATCCAAGCTAATCACAAAGTCTCAGCTCAATGACGATTTTTGTGATTGCCCCGATGCCTCTGACGAGCCTGGTCTGCTTTCTCCTTTTTTTTTTTTTCTTTCTTTCTTTTTCCCCCCAAATTTGGACCCACTCTTCTTTAGATCTCGTGCATAGTGCGAGCTTCGTGCACCAAATTATCAATTTTAACTGTTACTTTTTGTGTTTTTTTTTCTGGGAATATTTCGGGCAGGCACGTCGGCGTGCCCCAGTGGAAAATTCTATTGTAAGAATGCAGGGCATGTTCCTCTCTCCATATATTCTTCTCGGGTTAATGATGGTATCTGCGGTAAGCCTCCTCCTGCAACATTCTTTGTATAATTGATGAAAAAGACTATTACTTTAATACAAGTCACATTGTAGTTGAAACCATAGCTTATTTCATACAGCTCTCAGTTGAATGTAGTAAAGAATATTCTTCGTAGAATGAAAAAAGTCGATATTTTTTTGAGGTCCTCGATGGTGGGTCAACCACATGATACCCCTTCAAACTCCTCAGATGTTACAACACGGGTGGGCCATATAATAGGAAATGCTTGTATTCCTTACCTTCTCAAAGACCTTAACCTGGAGATATTTTGCTCCATATTCAGTTCTCCAAGACACGCTTTTTATCTCTAAGCCTTGGCCCCTTGCATTGAGGAAATTTAGCGGCTTTTCCATTAAGAGTCTAATAAGGGAATCGGGTTACGGCTCTTGTTGGATATTGGGTGAATGTGTTCTTTTTGTCCTTAATGAGTATATTGGATCCCTTTTTTGTGTTTGATTGTGTCTGGATATGTATGGTGTTTAATGCCTTGGTGGATGAGAGGTGTGTTTGTATGTATAATGTCTTGCTCCAATTGTTATTTGCGTCCAGATAGTTACTGTTCTTCTGAATTCTGTATGTAGATTATAGTATTATCTGTTATCTAAACCCTGAACTTATTCTATCTGGACAGATTGCTGTGATGGGAGCGATGAATATGATGGCAAAATCAAGTGCCCAAATACATGTTGGGCGGCAGGGAGAGTGGCCAGAGAAAAACTGAAGAAAAAGATTGCAACATATCAGGAAGGGGTCACTATACGGAAGAGGGAAGTGGAACAAGCAAAACTAGCAATAGCGAAAGAAGAGGCTGAGTTATCCAAGCTAAAAGATGAGGAGAAGACACTCAAGGGACTCGTTGAACAGCTTAAGGGTAAATCTCCTTCTGTAGAAAATGAGAGTTCCATTGTCAGTATTGTCTTCCCACCTTGTCTAAACATTTCAATTACAATATTAATTATGACTCATGCATAATTCCCTTCAAGCAGAAGTTAACTAATATCAAACTTAAGGGTGCATTTGGATTGAAGGATTTGAGTTATTATAGATTTTACTGCTAATATGCATCATAGTTGATGGACAAAATGACATATTAGGAACTTGATAAGATTTTGCCCAAGATGAAAGGGAATGCTACCTTTACTGTATAATATATGTGCTTTTTTTGCCCAAGTAGCATTTGACAGATATTTTAATAGAATTATTCGTATATTGTTACTTCTCTTTTTCAAAAATGATTTATGCTCACATGGTCATTTTTGTTAGATGAAGTTTTTCCATGAGTTTTATTCGTCTTCCACCACATTTTGTACTATGGCATGACCACACTGTTCGTCTTCTAGTGACTGTTATATGTTCCATCATAAACATCAAAATTTGCTGCCTTGTAGCTCATCCTTTGATGAGTCAAAATGGGGAGTTGAGACTCTTATAGTTCATTACGCAGAATGATAAAAACGTTTTTTCACCCTGACCTAATTCCCTGATTCTGATTTTTGCATTCAATGGTGCTACCAATATGCATCAAGAGCTCTTTTTTTCTTCTTATCACTTAGGCACTATATGAAGATTAATTTCATGTCTCTAAAATTTGTTTCTTTTTTCATCTAGAGAGGAAGGAACAGATAGAAAGGGCAGAGGAGAAAGAACAGTTACAAAAAGAAAAAGAAGAGAAAGAAAGAAAAGAAGCTGAGGAAGCTAAACTGAAGGAAAACAAAGCTGAAGATAAAGCTGATGTCCCGGAAGGAGAAATTACGAAGAATGATATCCATGACAAGGTTGATCTGCCAGAGGACTCTCCTTCATCACAGGTTTTACTGAAGTGAACATATCTCCTATTATGTTATTAGCTTCCCAGGACCCACAATGTGCTAGTTTCTAGCAGTGGCATGGCTGTCCTTGCCAATTTGGTGCTTCTTGATGTTATACTTACGATCACTTATTGGTTATGGACATGATCCTCTTTCAGTATTTCTTCAAATTCTCATGTATAAAACCTTTCAATAGGATATTGTGGGTGATCATGAGAAGTCTTTAGTTGAAGCTGAACATACAGATGCAACCACAGATGGAGGACCTCTGAGAGATGAAGTAGAACAAGCGAAAGGGGAAGACGGAGTAGAATATGTGAAAGATGATTCTCAGCAGGTATGTCTTACTTTTATGAACATAGACTTCCTTAGGGGGTGCTATTTAGACCACATTTTAGGTCTTCTGACATGTACTTGCAACTTGTAAAGCATGCTGCAAAGAAAGAGGAAGGGACCTTAGAGGAAGATAAAGCTGGTCTTGATGCAGGAAAGGAGGTACCTGTCTGTCATATACACTCTTCTCACTTGGCACAACTTAGTCGTTGACAATTTCATCTTCACATGTCTTTCCATGCTGGTCTCAATTTTCCAGTGTACCTATCTTATATAATTCCTTTGTGACTAGATCAGCTTCTCGTTAATTATTTTCTAGTATTTTGTCTTCGTTGAATTTCACATACACGGTAGCAGGGGTAAATATTAATTAGAATCCTGGACTTTTGTGAGTTGGCATTGGCCTCCCTGCACCTTGAATTTTTTTGTCGAGGGGGGATATGTCGTCAAGTTTGAATTCAATTTCAGGGAGGATTGCCTGTTCTGATAAGTTCAGGGTGCTAGATGATGAAGCCCTAAACTCAGAGGATAAAAGGAAATTACCTTTTTGTAATCTCATTTGTATTTATCCTGCAATTTCCACATATGCAGCTCTAGTTTTGCTTCCATTGACTGCTTCACTTCCATATTTTATCCTTCTTTTTCTTTTTTCTCGTTTCTTTGTGATGACAATCTTCCAGAGAACAAGTTTGTAGACTTCAAATTTAAAATAGTGGATGATAATCTGCTTTTGCTGCTCACATTACGATTTGTGAACTTCAAGTTTGGCAGACACCTAATTTGTTCTGGTTTCTTGTTGTTGGATGGAGGTAGAGCGTTCACTTCTACTTTTGGAATGCTAGACTTTTGAACAAAAAAGACATTTGTGCCTCTGTTGTTTTGTCAAATGGATGCATCCATTGAGTATCTTGGTTATTCAATAGCTAAAATATGGCGCAAGCTACTGTCTTCCACATCATCTTTTTAGCTGAAAAACATGTATCCGCTTAAACAAATATGATAGGCAATTGACTCAATTCCCAAACAAACAAA
This sequence comes from Ehretia macrophylla, assembly GCA_037974665.1. Lineage (NCBI taxonomy): Eukaryota > Viridiplantae > Streptophyta > Magnoliopsida > Boraginales > Ehretiaceae > Ehretia > Ehretia macrophylla. Next base: position 82,908,474 of record CM075780.1, read on the forward strand.
CTAAAAATCACACTAGGTGAAATCGGTTATATGGATCTGTCATAGTAAATTGTTCCAGCTCAAGCTAACTGTAGCATACTCCTCAGCCACCATGATTTTAGGTTTGCCATTAACCTTCAAATATGGATTAAACTGAAGTGTTGAAGTTAGCTTTTCAATTTTGTATACCTCTGAATTCTTCTATACCTGAAAGGGAAAATGATAAAACATCTTTTTTGTCTTTGGTTGGGAAGTGAAAATACCTCCCAAGATGGGTGATGTATCTATTGTCCTCTTGTGGAGGGGAATTGGGGTGGGATGGCAAGGTGTGTGAGTTTAGCCTGGGAGAGGGCATTCTTCCTTACATTTGGCAGAACCAATATCATTATCATTATAGGATTGATCCAGTTTTTTATATTTTTAATAGAATTATCAGTGATTAACTTTTTTATACCCATCTATAAACGCATTGCATAAGAACATGATATTACACAAAAAAAAAGTGCAAGGGCTAAATTCTGAAAATAAATATTTTTCAGACTTCAGCTCGTCAAATTTATCATAGAGTTTAATTGATAGTAGTACTTGTATTAGAGTGATTAATAGAATCTTTTCCAGGACTCACTCTCAGTGTAGATCATGGTTTTGTTACTTTTGTGCATTTGAGAAGGTTTTCTAAGGACCCACTGCCACTTATATTAGATACACCTCATTTGCTGAAGTAGTGTTAAAAGCATCAAAGTTTGGTGTTGCTATCCTACAGACCTGGCAAGCTTGTCCAACTTGTGATGCAAGCGATGCATGCTAACTCTTTTTTGTTTTCAGGGGAAAACTGCTACTGAAACTACAGAGTCATTGTCGAGGGAAGAGCTAGGGCGTCTTGTTGCTTCTCGTTGGACTGGGGAAAAGACTGAGGAAGAAACCAAGGAGGTTGATGCTATGACAAGTATTGATCATGAAAACCATGAATCTTCGACGGAAGACCATGATGAGGAATATAATAGCTATGATTCTGAGGATGAGGAGCATAAATATGATGATGATGATGAGGATGATAGTGAGGGACAAACGGAAGACTTTGCTCTGGAGGATGACGTTGATTCTAGTTCTTCCTATAAATATGAGTCAGATGAGGAGTCAGACTTGTCAGGTGCTTTAATGGCTCTTTCATTTTCCTTGAAATGTTTTGCTCTTCATGAATCACCGTTTCAGCAGCTACAGATGATCAATCTGAATGAATGTACTAAAATTGCATTGGTCAGATATAACAAGCTCAAGTAACCCCTCTTGGTTGGAGAAGATAAAAAAAACTGTACGAAAAATTCTTCAAGCTGTCAATTTTTTCCAAGGGCCCGTGGATAAATCAGGTACCTGTTGAGGTTTTGTTTTCTTTGGGCGTATATATAAAAGAAATGAACAGATAATAAAGCAGTTACCTTTTGCTACTGTAGAGGCTGCACGTGTACGCAAAGAGTATGACGAGTCCAGCACGAAGTTGTCCAAAATACAATCAAGGATATCAAGTTTGACAAAAAAGCTAAAACAAGACTTTGGTATTTTCATCTACTTTTTCATTTTGCCCTCCTCTTTTTACTTCGAAAACATACGTGTTAACTATGAAACTTTGTTCCTTTCCTCTTTGCGTGCAATTCTGGCATAATGGTATGTTCTTAACTCTGAATATATTGCAGGACCGGAGAAGGAGTTCTACTCGTTTTATGGTCAATGTTATGAGAGCAAGCAGAACAAGTTACAGATTCTTTCTTGCCCTATTGTGGGTTATTACTTCGTGCATTCGATGTTCATATGTATATGTTCTCTAATTGGTTCTTGTCTCTTAATATTGCTTCAGGTATGTCTACAAAATCTGCCCTTTCAAAGAAGCTTCCCAGACCGAGGGCTACAGTACAACTCGATTGGGGTAGGCATTTTCTACATGCGTTAGCAGATATATTTGTGTTTAATGGAGAAATGATTATGCATAGTCTGGCCTTTTGCTATTACATCTACTCATGTTCAACTTTGATGGCTATGTTGTATAACATATTATCTCAAAGTTCTCTCATGAACTTCTATTATTTTGACACAGCAATTGGGATAAATTTGAGGACTCCTACCGGACAATGCAATTTTCAAACGGAGAGAAGTGCTGGAATGGGCCAGACAGAAGTCTGAAGGTAGTGAAGAATTCCACAGAACCTGTGTTGTGGCAGTACCATCATTTGCTTGTCCACATTTCTCCTTATTCCCAAGTGTCCTGATGAATAGTCAACTTCAACTTTCTGCTTTTTAAACCACGATAGATCATTGTATTTGTCTTTTGGACTTCGCTAAGTTGATCCCTTTTAATTTGTGTAGAAAGGTTTGAGTTTTTAATTTCTTTTTTTTTTTTGGTCCTAATATTTGGGAAATTTTTCTTACCATACAGGTAAAACTGCGATGTGGTTTAAAAGATGAGGTTTCTGATATAGATGAACCAAGCCGTTGCGAGTAAGTTTCTCTCAATCTCTCTCTCTCTCTCTGAGGGGTCTGTGCCTTCGTCTGACTCATAGTCTGTAAATGCAGATATATGGCTTTCTTTTCTACACCAGCTCTTTGTCATGAAGAAAAACTTAAGGTGTTCTTCTCTCCTTTGTCTTTTACTCTTTTTAGTAAATTTTTACAATGTTATTTTTTTATTTTTTCTGTCAGCTACTAATGATGTTGGGTATATAATGAACTGATAGGAACTACAAGATAAACTGGATATGATGAACAAGGAACAACCGCAGATTCATGATGAACTTTGAATAGGTCGACTCAAAATTCTTGAAAGCTTATATCATTCATGGTTGACATTTCAATTTCCAGAGGCTTTGAGAGCAATAGAGTTACTTAGCAGGTCCGGTAAGAAAAACAAAAGGCAGAATATTAAGTGAGATCTCACTTAATTTTGTTGTAGAACTCACTTCATGCTTTGTAGCTAGCTAGCATTCTTCAACCCAAAAAAAAGAAAAAAAAAAATTTGAATGAAGGCTTTTGAACAGAAGACGATAAAACGGGAAGTAGGTTGGAGAGGTTGTAGTATCACTGAACTTTTGTTGAATTAATTAGTTACGAAGATACATACGCATACATATTGGTAACAAAGTTGGTATTGTTTTTGAAACTTGGTGATGCTGAGGATTGAGATCTCAAAAATGACATATTTGGTAGCTGCATCAAAAAAAAAAAAAAAAAAAGCAATTATAATTCTCCATCTTTATTGTCATCAAGCAGTATTTCATCCATAATAAGAGGCTAACTCAGCGAGAAACGACTATTGTACCAATCCAAGCAATAATGTATATCCAAAAACACTCAATATATCATGGGTGAATAACATTAGACCATTCCGTGGTTTCGAAACTTCCTCTAGACCCTTCTATGGGTCACATTCAATGCATACGACTATTTTTTTGTTAAATATTTCGTCACTTTTAAAGGAATGTGTAATACTGGTGCGTGCATTGTAACTTAAATTAGTTTTTAACAATTTTGAAAATAAAATAAATGTGTTGATTGACCAAAATATCTTTTTCACAAATTTGTTTTTAAAAAAATATTGTCATCTTCCCTAACACCCTTACCTCCCAGCCCCGTATGTATAATGCAAACTTGGTCACATCTGTCATTGATAACAGGATAAGCTAGGCAACTTCTTTTGAATTTAAAACATTTTTTCCTGTTGTAATTTGAAATCCTAGATAGTCTCGTTACAGTTACACTTATGTAATATAACAGCTGTTGTAACTTCAATGCTAATATATAATCGGAAATTTTTTTTTCCAAACTCTGTCAGTCAGTCATGAACTGATTAGAAAAAGAAAAGAAAAAAAACTGTAAGTTCACCCCGCACAGACGTTGAATGTATATATATATTTCAAATTTGGATAGATTGGGGGTACGCATGCACTGAATGGGAGGCCACATGAGATCTGGGTGAGGTTTTGAGACTCCATGGAGGTCACGTGCATTTTCAACGGATCACAAGGAAGTCTGGAATTATTCATCTATATATTATAACATGCATATATGAGGATTTAAGAACGCATAGTAGGACATTTTTTATTTTATTTTTTGATTTAAAGGAGCCCTAAACCATACAAAACATCAAATGTCATCATCCATGAGAATTGATCTCAGAACTTTTCACGTTTATAACGAGAAGTATACCACTAGATTAAAGGCCAGGTGGTGTAGAGTAGGGCATCTTTCTGTTTCCCTCCTTTGCTTTCACAATACCTTTTGTTGGTTCGGCATAACGCTGCACTTAAACACTTGGGTCCTCTCACTCTGGCAGCCTTCAACAAAATTGGTGCTTATAAGTACACTTCTTTTTAAGCCAAACATCCTCATGGTGCTTCGAGATCATAGGAATGACTTCAAACTCAGCCGCATACAAACTAGTCCAATGCTTCAAAATGATATCTCAACAACTATATTACCATTCAATTATCGAACTATACATACATATCACACATGAAGTGCAAAAACTTGCTCAAGGACTCTGCATACAATTTCTCAAAGCCAAATAGTATGAACAACCAAAAGTTTCATTCAACTTCAGATGCCTTAATCCTTATATGAAATTTTCAATAAAGCCGAATCTGCAACTCTGATTGCCTATAAATTAATGTATTTTCCACCAAGCAACCACAAACTAGAAAAACCAAAATCAGAAAAGAACAATGAAAAAGCTATACAAATAAGGAAGATTGCCGCAGTACTCCTGCTAACAAGGCATGAGTGACTCCATAAGCAGAGGCAAGAGCAACTCCATAAGCAGATGAAAGCGCAATCTCCTTTTTGCCACATTACAATTCAACAACCAAGATGCTATGTACAAAACAAGCTAAACCAAGATCAAAGCAGCATGGAGCATAGGAAGCTGATCATTTAGACTTACAATAACCAATTTTAGTCCTCATTTGTATGAGAAGTACTTGGCAGCACATTTGTTGATAGCTCTGAAGATGTTGTTGAAGCTGAATTTGCATTACTAGATTGGGAACCCGAGGACGAGAACAAACTGCTAAAAGGCCAAGGAAGGGGTAATGAAAAGCGTCTCCCATTTTCGTTTCTCTCATCCCCATCTTCCCCTTCACGTCTACTGCCATCACTGTTGTTACCATTATTATTATCCTCCCTGTTGTTATTACCGTTGTTCCGAGACCTTTCTGAGTCGATTTTGGATTCATCTGAGGGCAACTGGTGTCTACAGACAGGACATGAACTATGAAGCTCCAGCCAAGGCAGAATACAGCTGCTATGGAACTTATGCTTACAAGGCATCTCCTTGGCTTCAGCTCCATTCTCAAACTCTTCCAAACAGACAGAGCACTGCAATGTCTCCTCAATTTTCACAGTTGGCAGTGCATCCACAGCCTCTTTTTGAGCTGGTGGGGTTCCGTATCTGTTTGGATCATTCTCAGCTAAATGCTGCAGCAACAAGTCTAAACCAGGACCAATGAAATAATCACCCAAGGAACCAATGGGTATGTTCTGGGAGTTGCTACTCGAGTCAAAAGAACCCTGGACAATAGTGGTCTGATTGAAGGGATTTATCAAAATCACACGCTCCCCATCCCCATCATCTCTATCTTGATTCCTATGATCACTTTCAGAGTTGTCGGAACCAGACAACATTCCTGCTCGAATACCATGAAGCAGCTGGAGAATGTTGGCTGAGCTCCTCCTCCTCCTTCGGAAAATTGACTCTAGTTCACGATCTAGGTCAGTCTCCAACTCACGGTGTTGGTGATGGTGATGGTGATGGTGATGGTGATGGTGGTTGTTCTCATTGTTGTCCTCGTCCTCATCATCATCATCAAATTCCAGACGTCTGAGTCTACGTAGACGACGAGGGTTGCTCATCATGCCCAACAAGATGGGAGCCCAGAGGGAGAGCGCGCGATCAGATTCAAGCCCTCCAAAATCAAAAGGATTATCATTTCTCCCAGGGGTTGCTGCAGCAGTAGCAGTTGCCATTTCTTCAACAAATCCACTTTCACAGATGGGGCATTTTATTGACTCAACCTCCATGATTGGCCTCACCGTCTGATTGCACATGTGACACCAGTACCTCGACGCCTCAGTTTCATCCATTGTCTTAACCTTTGGCTTTCTGGGTCTCCTTTCTCTTTTTCTGCACAAAAAGAAAAAAACATCTCAATATTAATAACAGTTAAGAGTCAACCAATAGACAATATCATATTAAAATTGAGCTCCCCTTTTTCAAAAGCATTTCCTATTGGAGATCCAATTTGAAAGAACAATCCCTGAATAATTAACATGTTATAGAACAAAAAGATTTGCATTCAAAACTTAAACACCCTACCCCCCACCCCCTCTCTCTTCTCTTCAAGCATCCAAAAAGTAAAACTAAAGAAAGCAGCACCCATTTATAAGAATAAGCTACTCTCTATTCTAAAATGCAAAATTACAATTAAAAGAAAAAAAAAAGTGAAAGCTTTGGAGAATACACAGATGAAAATGGTGGGGAGAACAATTATAAATGAAATCCTCCTCAGCTGAATAAAAGAAAAGAAAGAAATGATGATCTTGTTTTGGTTTTTATATCTTACCCTTGAATGCTAGATCCTTTTTAAATTAAAAAAAAAAAAAAAAAAAAAGCAAGATGAAATCTTTTCAGGTATTTGGAGATCTAAACACAGCAGAAAATTAAACAAAAAGGAGGGCAAAGATCAAATACAAAATAGAAGGGGAAAAAAAAGATCAAATACAAAAAGAAGAGAAAATAAGGGTGGGTAGGTAGGCAGTTAGGTGGCGATGGGAATGGGTAAAACAAAATGTAATAATAATGAAAAAATCTGAAGAAAAGTAAAAGAGAAGGATCTGGAAGCTTAAAACAAATGAATCTTGTTTGTTTATATTAATTAATTTGACTGACTTGTAGTAATAATAAGAATATTTTTTTTACCAACTTGAGACACACCTTATTGACCAAATCATCCAATAAATGAGAGGGCAAAGTCAAATAAATTCAAAAAGTTTTACCTGCAGGCTGGATTTCTAAACACTCTTGCTTCTTCTTCTTCTTGTTGTTGTTGGTCTTCTCTTATGTGATCTTTGCGTGTGTATTTTGGTTGGGTGGTTTTAGAATGGTTTGTTTTGTGGTTATTAAGAAACCATGTTAAGCAATTGGTGTTTGATTGATTTTCAAATAAAGATTAGGGAAGGTAGTTATCAATTTCTATAAAAATAAGAAGAAAAACAGCAGAGACATACAAACTACAATATTGTTTGAGAGAGAGAAAGAGAGATAAAGAGGAATAATCAAAACAAAGAAGAAAGGAAGCGCTGACAAGAGAGGGTGGTTGCCAGTTTGTGTCAGCAAACCAAAATTGGACAACTTCTTCACCCGTGTATATCTATCTCATCTATGACCAAAAAAAAAAAAAAAAAAAAAAAATATATATATATATATATATCTCATCTCATCTCATCCTCTCTTAATTTCTCTCTTTACTCGTTTTCCCTTTTCCTTCTATTATTTTATATATTATTTGTTCATTAGGGCATTCTCAATGGAGTCTTCAAATGTAAATCTTTCTTAATTTAGGTATTTTTAGAGACTCCAGTCTCTAAAAACAACACTATTCATGATAAAAGGACGTGGGGTCCACCACTTTTGACTTAAAAGATGTCAAAATAGAGACCCAGTCTCTATTTTCTTTCACAAATTTGTTAAAAAAAATAGAGACTGGGTCTCTATATTGGCATCTTTTAAACCAAAAGTGGTGGACTCCACATACTTTTGCTATGAATAGTATTATTTTTAGAGATTAGGGTCTCTAAAAATACCTAAATTAAAAAAATTTTGTATTTTAAAGACTCTATTGAGGATAGCCTTACAGCCTATCAAAAAAAATTTAGCACATCAAATGTAATTTAGAGATTTATTTTGCCTCAAAAATTGTGAAAAGTAGTGGGTTCCATGTATATTTAAATCAAAAATAATGTTTGGATCTCTAAAAATTTTCAAATTTAGTATATTTTTTATTTTACTACCTCTGATAAGGATAGCCTAATAAGACAGACGATTGAGTAAGGGAAAATTATCCAGTCCATCTACATCATTTTTGATGTGGATGATCTTGACCACCTATTTTTATGGATTAATTTTAGCCGCTAATTTTACCTTATATTAAAAAAAAAGTAATAATTATTACACGTAATGACCATTTTACCCTTTATTAATTAAATAAAGGCGGGACTCACAAATTTTTAAAAATTAGTCAAATTCTTACTTAGTTATGGTTTTAGTCTTTATATAATCATAAAAATAATCTTTAAATTTGACAAAATTATACTTTCCTCCCTTCTTCATCTAAAAAAATCTATTGAGCTATCCACCTTCAAAGCACCATGATTCCGCCATTTTCAAACCAACAAAGCTTTTTACAAAAAAAATCTATTGAGCTGGCCCCCTCTGATCAATGTAATATCTTGAAATCTTTTCTTCTTCCTTTGATATATTAATATATAATGTCGTAGGCTTGACGTAAAATAAAGTTGAATATACTTATTAACTAAAACACAATGTCATAAGTATTTATAGGAAAATTATATGTATGATTATAAAAATTGTACTTAAAATAATTTTTAAAAAATAATATGAAGGGACTTAAATATATATATATATATATATATATATATATATATATATATATATATAAATAAAGAAGTTGTTGGAGTAATAGTAAATGGGAATTCTTCAAAATATGATATTTACTAAATCTATGGAAGTTGTTTAAGTCAAACTAAAATAAAGAATTTCTAAATGTATAGTACATGCATGTTATAATCTGGATAGGATATTCAGTAATCTGGATAGTATACGGTTTCTTAATACTAGATTACCACATATACTATCCTAATTACTGATCCTATCCAGATTATAACATGTTTGTACTATTTCTATACATCTAGAAATTCAATGGATTTTTGTAAAAAGCTTTGTTGGTTTGAAAATGGCGGAATCATGGTGCTGTGAAGGTGGAAAACGCAATAGATTTTTTTAGATGAAGGAGGTAGGAAAGTATAATTTGTGAAATTTAAAGATTACTTTTGTGAAACCCCACTTTCCTGCTTATCTCGTTTTACGTGCTATACCTCGTTTTACGTGCATATGGATCTGTTTATGTGCTATAGGACCTAGAAAGTTATAATTTTGATGTCAATACTCCTAATACGTGCTAAATGTGCATTCATGAAATTTTCATAAAAAACGGAGTCAGAAATTTTATCGTCGATTTTCAGTGAATAGTATTTTCAAAACACGTCCGCTAAAATTTTGAAACTGGTCTTTCTAACCCTTCTAGACCTAGTCCACGGACTTTAATAGACCTGTGTTTGATGAAAACGGTTTTAAAATCGACTTAAGAATTTATTAGGGTTTTTACACCAACTTTTGCGAAAATCGAGTTTTAAGCCGATTCGAGTGGAATTGTTGGATTGTAAAACTTTTTGTCACCTAAAAATAATTTACTTGAGCTAGCTTGGGTGTTGAATAAATGTTTTGAACTTTGGTGATCAAGAAAATGCAATTAAAGTCAAGAAAACACAAAAATACTAATTTAAATTAACTTTGACTTTATTTAATTATTGACCATATAAGCTTATATCACCTACACATACTCACACAACACAAAAACACCATCACAAACACACACATTGCCGTGAGAAGGAGGAGAGAAAAAGAAAAGAGATTTCAAAGCTTTTCAATCCAATTTTTCAAAGAAAAACTTGGTTTTTGTCCGTAGAACTTCGCACCGACTTGGATTCTGCTTGTTGGGCACGCATAGCACGCATTCCTAGGCTTATATCGCATCAAAAGTGAAAGAAAAATTCTAGATCTCAAAATGTCATTTTTATATTTTTGCTCATAAATGAAAATTTAACCATTAGAATTGAAATATGATGATAGATTATTGCTCCTTGCATGCTAGGGATCATATTGATGCAATACTACGAATTTCTATCGGATGTAGCATAATTTTTATTTTTCGGGTATTTAATTTTGATTAAAATGTTCAAAGTTGAATTAAATGAGTTGTGTTGATCGAAATCGATTGCCGTCGATTTCTAAATACTTGATAATTACGTGTTAGCGCTGTTGTAATGTCGAATTTTCGATTACATTGTTTGTGTGAAAATCCGGAAAATTGAGCCAAGACATGCTAGGATTTTAGGGTTATTGGGCATGATTTGGAGGTGTTATGGTGGATTTCCAAGAGGGCTAATGTAGTAGGTTGAATGGGTGAGTGATAGAAACTGATTTGGCAATGTTTGGATTAGTAGATTGTAAGTTATGAATTTTAGAAGTTTAGGTTGTCATTCTTTAATTTCTTGAACGATGCCTTTAGATGGTTGGGTTATGTTTGAGAGTTGAATGGTGAGTTGTTGATGAGTAATTTAGGGTTTAATTATGTATATAATGCATGTCCGGTTAGATGGCCTACTTTGTCATCTAACTTCGTTGTTTGTTGTTTAATTAAATATTGATGTTATTGATTGATTATTATTGAGTTCAGGAATCGGGCACTTTCGTAGCTGATCTCCCAATTGATTGATTGATGATTGATGATGATTATGGAGTCTTGGTATGTGTGTGCCACCTCTCGGGCAGCGTTGGGCTGTCGGGTTGATAACGGCATGACTGCCATAGGCTACCCCCAGCTCGCATGACAGAGGTGTCATGGAGGGAGGGGCTAGTGAGGTACCTCGGGTGCGTGAGTAATGGGGAGTTATAATAAAAACAGTTGAGATCGTGATGGCGTTTGGAGCTACACCAAATAGAGTATCCTTTATTGATTGGTTATATAGCTATGTGATGATAGTATTATTTGTGTTATTGTGTGTTTACTGACTCAAAGGATTATTCCAAGGAGTTTAGTAGACCTTGCTCGAGATCTATCGGATCCTCACTGGGCTTATGTATATAAGCTCACTCTCTATTATTGCATGCTTACAGGTGTTGCAGAGCCGGATTACGGGTACGTGCCTCCTGAGGAGGAAAATGTGCCTTACGTGGACGAGTCATATGTTCCTGAGTCTTATCCATGATTTTATGTTGTTTAATGTCATGTACATTAGCTTAGTAGACTTTTATATGCTTTATGGTTCTTATTGTAATGGATGTTGAAAAGATAATGATCCAAATGATGTTAACTTAGTGGCTTTCTTTTGTCTATGGTTAAGTTGTTAGATGGGTCTCAACTTATTTTTGAAATGTATGATAAGGTTGAGGTATTGTATGTTATGTTGGAACGGAGGCAGATAACGAAGACTGATTATTGTATATTACGGTTATGTTGTGTGTTGTTATGCTGTTGAGGAGTTGTTGTTTGTATGGTTATAGAATTGGATGTTTAATGTTATTAATGAGGTTGGTTTAGAACCTCGGAAATCTATTTACTATCGTTATGCTGTCGAAATTCCGTTGCGTCCTGACTGATTATAGGAGGGGTCGAGTTAGGGCGTGACATTTAAGTGGTATCAGAGCGCAAGTTAGTTGTTAGCCGGGGTATTCTCGGAATGTGGGTAAAGGTCTTAGCATAAAATATGTATGAAAAGAAAGAAAAGTGAAATATGAATTGGTATGATTAAATGATTAAGTGATTATGTGATTTAAGTGCTTATGTGATTATGTGGTCAATTTGCTTATGTGATTGAAACTTATGTGATCTATGTGCTTTATATGAGTTTGTTGTTGTTGTGTTAAAAGTTGTATATAATCTGTTTATGTGCTATAACCTGTGCTAACTCTTTGATTAGTACGATGGCCGGTAGACCGAGGACTCGTGGTAGGCCCGAGATTGTAGATGAGGTCCCTGGTAATGTGGCACAGGGCAGTGATGGGGGTGATGGCAGGTTAGGGGCAGCAATGGATCGGATTGCAGATTTGATGGCTGGGCAGGCCCAGTTGTTAGCAGGTCAGGCTGCTCAGACTCAGGCGTTGCAGGCTCAGATACAGAATGTACAGGGTGGTAATCACCGTCGAGGTACTATGAAGGAGTTTCTGGGGTACTATCCTCCTAGATTTCAGGGAGAGCCTGATGATAGGAAGGCCGAGTCGTGGATTTGTAAGTTAGAGAAATCTTTTGATTCTCTCGGGTACACTGATGAGCGGAAGGTGACTTGTGCTGTCTATTTGCTTGATGATGAGGCAGAGGAATGGTGGCGCATTGTGAGAGCCAGTTGGGAGACCCGGGGTGTTCCGTATGTTTGGGATACCTTTCTGACTGCTTTTAGGGATAAGTATGTCCCGAGGGTTGCACGGGAGAAGAGAGAGGCTGAGTTCTTGTCTTTGGTACAGGGGGATTCTACTGTGGCTCAGTATGAGGCTACATTCACTAGGTTGTCCCGGTATGCACCGGAGTTTGTAGCTGAGTTGAAGGAGTTGAAGACTCAGTTACAGGAGTTATTGAAGAAAGGATTCATTCAGCAGAGTTCTTCACCTTGGGGAGCTCCTGTTTTATTTGTGAAGAAGAAGGATGGTACTTTGAGATTGTGTATTGATTACCATGGTTTGAATCAGGTGACCATCAAGAATAAATATCCTTTGCCACTGATTGATGAGTTGTTTGATCAACTTCAGGGAGCCAAAGTCTATTCTAAATTTGATTTGAGGCAGGGGTATTATCAGCTTCGGATTCGTACAGAGGATGTTCCGAAGTCTGCCTTCAGGACTCGGTACGGGCATTATGAGTTTGTTGTTATGCCCTTTGGTTTGACTAATGCACCGGCAGCATTCATGGATCTTATGCATCGAGTCTTTCAGCCGTACTTGGACCAGTTCGTGGTGATTTTTAATGATGATATCTTGGTCTATTCTAAATCTGAATCAGAGCACGAGCAACATCTACGGCTTGTATTAGAGAAGTTGCAGGAGCATCAGTTGTTTGCCAAGTTCAGCAAATGTGAATTTTGGCTGCAACGGATTTCTTTTCTTGGCCATGTTATTACACAGAGCGGTATTTCTGTAGATCCCACTAAGATTGAATCGGTGATGTCTTGGAAGCGGCCAGAGAGTGTTTCTGATGTCCGTAGTTTTCTTGGCTTGGCGGGTTATTACCGTAGGTTTGTCAAGGACATCTCGAAGATTGCGGGGCCACTATCTAAGTTGACTCAGAAACGGACTATCTTTAATTGGGATGAGAAGTGTGAGAGTGGATTTCAGGAGTTGAAAAAGAGGTTAACTACCGCTCCAGTACTTGCTCTAACAGAGGGGACCGATAATATGGTCATTTACAGTGATGCATCCAAGGAGGGCTTGGGATGTGTTCTTATGCAGGATGGCCGAGTTATTGCCTATGCTTCTCGAAAGTTGAAGCCTTATGAAGAAAATTATCCGACTCATGATCTTGAGTTGGCAGCAGTTGTCTTTGCACTCAAGAAGTGGCGTCATTATCTGTGGGGAAGTAAGTTCGAAATTTTCACTGATCATAAGGGTCTGAAGTACTTGTTCTCACAGAAGGAGTTGAATATGCGCCAGCGGAGGTGGATGGAGCTTCATGGAGATTATAATTGTTCTATCAATTATCTGCCTGGAAAGGCAAATGTTGTGGCAGATGCTCTCAGCCGGAAGGCTAGTATTTCTTGTTTGGCTGTCAAGAAGTAGGAGGTTCTTGAGGAGTTTAGTTATTGGAGACCAGAGTTGACTCAGGTTGGAGTGATGTGTTCACATCTCCGTATTCAGCCTTTATTATTGTCTCAGATCAGGGAAGCTCAGCAACTTGATGTTAAACTTCAGAAGATCAAGGATCAGATCACGGATGATCAGTCTGACTTCAAACTGCATGAGGACGGTATTCTTCGGTTTCGGAACAGGGTTTGTGTTCCTGATGAGCCGAGTTTGAGGCGAGGTATTCTGGAGGAAGCTCATAATTCTAAATATACTATTCATCCCGGTGGAACCAAGATGTATCGGGATTTGAAGCAACATTACTGGTGGAACAACATGAAGAGAGAGGTTGCTCAGTTTGTGTCTAGATGTTTGACTTGTCAGAGAGTGAAAACCGAGCATCAATGACCTGCAGGTTTGCTTCAGCCGTTGGCTATACCAGAGTGGAAATGAGAGCATATTATGATGGACTTCGTCAAAGGGTTGCCTAGATCACCGAGGTGTAATGATACAGTTTGGGTTGTCGGGGATCGATTGACGAAGACAGCTCATGTTATTGCAATGAGGATGGGAGATGAGGTTACAAAGTTGACGGACCTCTATCTGGATCAGATCGTTAGACTTCACAGTATTCCATCTAGTATTGTCTCTAATTGAGATCCTCAATTTACTTCTCGTTTGTGGGAAAAACTTCAGGAGACCTTAGGTACTCAGTTGAACTTCAGTACCGCGTATCATCCACAGACCGACGGTCAGTCTGAGCGGACTATTCAGATTCTGGAAGATATGCTTAGGGCTTGTGTTCTGGACTTCGGGAAGAACTGGGAGAAACATCTACCACTTGCCGAGTTTGCCTATAACAATAGTTATCAAGCTACTATTGGGATGGCGCCTTTCGCAGCTCTTTACGGTCGTAAGTGCCGTTCACCTTTATATTGGGACGAGGTAGGAGAGATGAAGACTGTTGATCCGACTATTATGCCAGAACTTCTTGAGAAGATTGAGAATGTTCAGTTAATCAGGCAGAGAATGCTTACGGCGCAGAGTAGATTCAAGAGTTATGCTGATAAGCGTCGTCGGGACTTGGAGTTTGCAGTTGGAGATCGGGTTTTCTTGAGATTGTCTCCTCGAAAGGGGTTTGCTCGTTATGGTAAAGGTGAAAAGCTGAGTCCGAGATTTGTTGGGTCGTTTGAGATTGCTGGCAGGGTTGGTAAGTTGGCATATCGGTTGGCTTTACCGGAGAACTTCTCTAATGTCCACGATGTGTTTCACGTGTCTAATTTGCGGAAGTATAATCCGGATCCTTCTCATATTCTTGAGCCAAAGCCGTTACAGCTTCGAGAGAATTTGACTTATGACGAGCGTCCGATTCGTATTCTAGATCAGATGGACCGAGAGTTGAGGTTGAAGAGGATTCCGATGGTTAAGGTGTTGTAGAAGCATCACGGCATTGAGGAACCTACGTGGGAGAGACGAGATCAGATGCAGCAGCAATACCCAGATCTATTTCGTACATCAAGTAAGAATTTCGAGGACGAAATTTCTATAAAGGGGGGAGAATGTGAAACCCCACTTTCCTGCTTATCTCGTTTTACGTGCTATACCTCGTTTTGCGTGCATATTATCTGTTTATGTGCTATAGGACCTAGAAAGTTATAATTTTGATGTCAATACTCCTAATAGTGCTAAATGTGCATTCATGAAATTTTCATAAAAAACGGAGTCAGAAATTTTATCGTCGATTTTCAGTAAATAGTATTTTCAAAACACGTCCGCTAAAATTTTGAAACTGGTCTTTTTAACCCTTCTAGACCTAGTCCACGGACTTTAATAGACCTGTGTTTGATGAAAACGGTTTTAAAATCGGCTTAAGAATTTATTAGGGTTTTTACACCGACTTTTGCGAAAATCGAGTTTTAAGCCGATTCGGGTGGAATTGTTGGATTGTAAAACTTCTTGTCACCTAAAAATAATTTACTTGAGCTAGCTTGGGTGTTGAATAAATGTTTTGAACTTTGGTGATCAAGAAAATGCAATTAAAGTCAAGAAAACACAAAAATACTAATTTAAATTAACTTTGACTTTATTTAATTATTGACCATATAAGCTTATATCACCTACACACACTCACACAACACAAAAACACCATCACAAACACACACATTGCCGTGAGAAGGAGGAGAGAAAAAGAAAAGAGATTTCAAAGCTTTTCAATCCAATTTTTCAAAGAAAAACTTGGTTTTTGTCCGTAGAACTTCGCACCGACTTGGATTCTGCTTGTTGGGCATGCATAGCACGCATTCCTAGGCTTATATCGCATCAAAGGTGAGAGAAAAATTCTAGATCTCAAAATGTCATTTTTATACTTTTGCTCATAAATGAAAATTTAACCGTTAGAATTGAAATCTGATGATAGATTATTACTCCTTGCATGCTAGGGATCATTTTGATGCAATACTACGAATTTCTGTCGGATGTAGCATAATTTTTATTTTTCGGGTATTTAATTTTGATTAAAATGTTCAAAGTTGAATTAAATGAGTTGTGTTGATCGAAATCGATTGCCGTCGATTTCTAAATACTTGATAATTACGTGTTAGCGCTGTTGTAATGCCGAATTTTCGATTACATTGTTCGTGTGAAAATCCGGAAAATCCAGCCAAGACATCCTAGGGTTTTAGGGTTATCGGGCATGATTTGGAGGTGTTATGGTGGATTTTCGAGAGGGCTAATGTAGTAAGTTGAATGGGTGAGTGATAGAAACTGATTTGGCAATGTTTGGATTAGTAGATTGTAAGTTATGAATTTTTGAAGTTTAGTTTGTCATTCTTTAATTTCTTGAACGATGCCTTTAGATGGTTGGGTGGTGTTTGAGTGTTGAATGGTGAGTTGTTGATGAGTAATTTAAGATTTAATTGTGTATATAATGCATGTCCGGTTAGATGGCCTACTTTGTCATCTAACTTCGTTGTTTGTTGTTTAATTAAATATTGATGTTCTATTGATGTTATTAATTGATTATTATTGAGTTCGGGAATCGGGCACTTTCGTTGCTGATCTCCCAATTGATTGATTGATGATTGATGATGATTATGGAGTCTTGGTATGTGTGTGCCACCTCTCGGGCAGCGTTGGGCTGTCGAGTTGATAACGGCATGACTGTTATAGGCTACCCCCAGCTCGAATGACGGAGGTGTCATGGAGGGAGGGGCTAGTGAGGTACCTCGGGTGCGTGAGTAATGGGGAGTTATAAGAAGAACGGTTGAGATCGTGATGGCGTTTGGAGCTACACCAAATAGAGTATCCTTTATTGATTGGTTATATAGCTATGTGATGATAGTATTATTTGTGTTATTGTGTGTTTACTGACTCAAAGGATTATTCCAAGGAGTTTAGTAGACCTTGCTCGAGATCTATCGGATCCTCACTGGGCTTATGTATATAAGCTCACTCTCTATTATTGCATGCTTACAGGTGTTGCAGAGCTGGATTACGGGTACGTGCCTCCTGAGGAGGAAAATGTGCTTTACGTGGACGAGTCATATGTTCCTGAGTCTTATCCATGATTTTATGTTGTTTAATGTCATGTACATTAGCTTAGTAGACTTTTATATGCTTTATGGTTCTTATTGTAATAGATGTTGAAAAGATGATGATCCAAATGATGTTAACTTAGTGGCTTTCTTTTGTCTATGGTTAAGTTGTTAGATGGGTCTCAACTTATTTTTGAAATGTATGATAAGATTGAGGTATTGTATGTTATGTTGGAACGGAGGCAGATAACGAAGACTGATTATTGTATATTACGGTTATGTTGTGTGTTGTTATGCTGTTGAGGAGTTGTTGTTTGTATGGTTATAGAATTGGATGTTTAATGTTATTAATGAGGTTGGTTTAGAACCTCGGAAATCTATTTACTATCGTTATGCTACCGAAATTCCGTTGCGTCCTGACTGATTATAGGAGGGGTCGAGTTGGGGCGTGACAACTTTTATAATTATAAAAAGACTGATGAGACCGTGATCATGTAAGAATTTAACTAATTTTTAAAAATCTGTGGGTCACACATTTATTTAATTAATAAAAAATAAGATGGTCATTACGTATAATAATAATTAATATTTTTTTTTTTAAATTTAAGGTGAAATTAGCTATTGAGATTAACCCATAAAAATGGGTGGTCAAGATCATCTACATCATAAATGATGTAGATGGACCGAAGACTATCCCGAAAGAAAGGGGTGGAATAGTTGAAGAAACTTTGAACAGCAATATAGGACTAGGACTATCTATCTATATCTTCTGTCTAGTGCTTTTGTATTGGACATGTCCATCCATCCATCCATCCATCCACATGCTAATGTTCGCCCTTTGCTTCCACTGCCTATTCTCGTACCTCACTCACCATTATTATTTATTTATTTATTATTATTATTATTATTATGCATGGAAATAAAAACCAAGTCACTAACCAGCTTCCATGTTTTTGACTCTCTCTTGCGCGTGTGTTACACCTAGCTTGTGAGACACTTGAGATAGATGTCTTGATTGTTTGAAAGAATAATCATTCCGGAGCAAAATTCTCACATCCATATTGAAACAGTTTGCATGCTAGGTACAACTATACTGTAAGGGGTTGTTCTCTGCAGATAGTCCCAAAGGTACATTATTGGGCATAACGTCCTTGATTGAATTTTGAACTACACGATGGATATGTTGCAGATAAAACTGGTCCTACTACTTTTGGGCAGGAACAGTACAGAGTGGTGAAACAGGGTAAATTAAGCTAAATGGCTAAACACATCTCAGAGCAAATGATTCTGTGGCTACTCAAAACCAACCCTCACCCTTTTATTGATGATGCATATGAAGCTTCCTCTCCAAGGCCATTTATCATAATTTGAAATTTTTAACTAAACTGCTCTTACTAGCAGGTAGCTAATAAAACAAAGGGCTAGGACCTATGAGTATTAAAAAAATGAAATTAAGAAAAAAAAACATTATTTTCCCACAAAATTGTACCTCCATATGTTAGAATAATAAAGTGTCTAGTGAAATTTGAGAGTTGAAAAATTAAGGACATTGATTTTTAAATTTATTGTTTTTATCAGGACAGAACAAAGTCCTCTAACTCAATGAGTCTCGTTCAAATTTTTAATAGCTGCAAATCTCTGGTTCAAACTCCTAAAGGCTAGTAACAACTAATGTACGTCTATCTCATATTTTATGACTTGTATCTCTGTGCAAAATCTAATTTAACTTACTGTAAATGCTCTATATATTGTAATCAATACAAGCAATACAATTAAGCTTTCCATCTCATTGCATGTTCTTATAGTTTTCTACAACTCTCCAAATTGATATGAATCCTGGTATAGTGAACCCATAAACTCCTACAGTGCCTTCCATTACCAACATTTATCTTTCAAAAGCCAAATTCATGAACTCTGTAATTTGATAGAAGCAAGCATTTTCACATATACATGCAAAAGAGTATCATTCACAGAGTGTTATACTCTACAGCCATGGAAAGAGCCTTATTAATTAAGATCAACAGTCACTTGTATAAATATTGCCAAGAACTTACATTTCGAATTTGAAAAGAGCTGTCCGTGGATTGCTTCAATTATATTGAGAGAAGTTGACTCAACCATGATGCCGTTATTTTGGCCACCCCTACAAATAAGTAAGACAAGCGAGACACAATTATGATATCTTTGTACTTTGTAAATGTATTATGAAAAATAAATAAATAAATAAATAAATAAATAAATAACCCCCTATTCGAACACAAAGGCACAAATAAAAAAGAAATTCCAAACTCTTAAAAGGCAAAATATCAATTTCATTGACAGAAACACTTGAACTGTGGAATTCATTTGATTTATAAATTAATTCTATAAGGATTTGTATTTATAAATGAATTCTTTTGTTAGGAGCAATAATTCGCAACACATGTGGAATTGAAATTAAAAATTATATTTTACTCAAATACCGCTCGTTTATTCTATTAGAATTAGTAAAAGTTAGGAATGGTAAACAAAAACTTTTGAACTATCTAACAAGCACTATCATGAACTGTTGATGCCCTAACTTGTTGATAAATTATTTTATTTGTGTTTTATTGAAAGAAGAATGATGAGAGAGAGGGTTTGAAATATGTTTTATTTTTTTATCTTTGTATTTGAGTCAAAGTTAAACTTACGTATAAAAAAAAATTTAAAGGGTAATTTTGTCTTAAAAAGAAATGAACTAACTTAAAAAACGTGGATTTATAAATTTCACCTTTTAAGTAAGGATTTGGAAAAGTCTTGAGCAAATTAAAGATTTGCAAATCCTGAATTTTTAATTTTTTAAAATAGTGCTTCCAAACATAAAAAGTTGAATTTGTAAATGAATTCCGTAAAATTTTGTGAAATTCATTTATTCCAAACAATCTGACATGTGACCTTTTATGAATTTCATTCCAATAGTGGTCCTTTCAACTCTATAAAAGGAACGAACAAACAAAAAAGAATCTATAAAAGGAAATATAAAGACTGATAGCACCCTCAATTATATATGGGTGAAGTGTATTAGACCCCCTTGTACTTTAACAAAAATGCACAATACCCCCTATAGTTTAAAAACCTCATGAATTAGTCCTTGTAGTTTTTCAAAAGTGCACAACACCCCCTACCGTTAAAAAA
The DNA here is from genome assembly GCA_037974665.1 of Ehretia macrophylla. Classification (NCBI taxonomy): domain Eukaryota; kingdom Viridiplantae; phylum Streptophyta; class Magnoliopsida; order Boraginales; family Ehretiaceae; genus Ehretia; species Ehretia macrophylla. The sequence goes on from CM075780.1 coordinate 82,928,811, forward strand.
TCCGTTAAATTTAACGGAGAGTGTACTTCACACGCGTTAAGTGAGATTTTTTTTTTGATTTTTAACGAATTTATTCATTAAATAATTGTATGAATTGACCAAATTACCATTTTTTTTGGCCTAAACAAAAGAGAAAATGGCAAAAGAGAGAAATGAAAAAAAAAGAGGGTATTTACGTATTTTTTTATAAAATCCGTTAAATATGAGAGATTTTATAACTGTAGGGGTGTTGTGCACTTTTAAAAAACATAGGGACTAATTCAGAGAATTTTTAAACTATAAATGGGTGTTATACACTTTTATTAAAGTATAAAATAATTTAGTCCACTTGACCGATTATATATAGTTGGTTGGTTCTATTGTAGTTGGTTCCTCAGTTTATGGCGCTTTTCACCTTGCATTAGAAATAATACTCCTGCATAGGCACTAATGACTGATGGAGAGGATTTTCTTTGCAAGTAACCAAGAATTCAGCAAGTGAATCTCAACTGAATTAAAGGTAGTAAAATAAATAAATAGTAGAAAATTTGTGCACCAAATTTGATGAGTAAAGAGAAAGAAGCAGCAAATTAAAAATCAAGCAAATTTGGGGGCAATGTAGCATGTAGACTAAAATTGCGGGGAAGAAAGGGAAGGGAAGGAAACCTAAAAGACCCTAATGAATAAATAATAAAGAAGCGGAAGTGGGTAGAAACTGCAAAAAAGGAAGGCCCAAACCCGCCCCCCACCCCCGCAGCACAAAAAGAGCCATTGTTGATCGGACCCCCCAAAAGTTAGAGAAAAAAATGGGAGAAGAAGGTGAGGGAAATGCCCAGGAAAGCAAAACGACGTCGTCGTCATGGCAATCTTACTTGGATATACCACGCAGTTTTCAGGAGTCAACAGACACAGCCATTCGGTCAGCCCGGTCTTTGCAGCAATCATCTTCCACCCATTTCCGCTCTCTCCAGGTTGCTTTTCTTTTCTTTCTTTTTTTTTTTTTTTTTACATCCTCAATCACCCTTTTCCCATTTAGGAAATTCCTTCTTCTAAAAAACAATGCCGAATTCACCTTTTTTTTGCAGGATTTGTTGCCTCAATTAAGATCCCAATACGATACTTATGAAGACGCATTCTTTCATAAAGTTAAAGATGAGCTATTTGTAGCCAAACAACACCCTGCTCTTGCTGCTGGGATTGCTCTTACCGCTGGACTCCTCCTTATGCGAGGTAATAATACTCTTATATCACAAATTACTTTTTAAAATGTTTGTCAATACACTTTTTTTTTTTCTTCTTCTTCTTTATTTTCCATTATTTTTAGCATTCCAAAATTTGCAAGGTTATACGAAACACATACTGGATTCTTAGCGCCTTAGGATGTTTCTTAATTTGATTGATTAAAATGGGCTCCTTTCATGACCATCACCTTTAATTTTTTACTGTTTTGGACCACAAGAGCCATGGCTTCTACTCTTCGCTAAATAATAATTCACAACATTTTACGCGCTTCCTCATTCAGACCCTCTGGTTTTGCAGGACCCAGGAGCTTTTTGTTTCGTCATACATTTGGCCGATTTCGAAGTGAGGAGGTATTTATTCTGCTCCCTCAGGCCTCAATCATCTGAACATTGTTTTTCACTTTAATAAAATTAGGTATGTATTCCCTTTTTGCATGATCTACAAATTTTATGCAGGCACAGTTTGTTAGGGCTGAAAAAAATGTCAAAGAGTTGAGCCTTTCTGTCGAAGTGATGAGAAATGAGAGCAGAAAACTCATCGAAAGGGCAGCCCTTGCTGAGAAGGACATGAAACTTGGACAATCTGACCTCATGTACGACTGCTTAATTTCAGCATTCCAATTTTATATAGATAGGTTTTGTCACTTCCCGCATTTGATTGTGAATAGCTATGTGCAGGAATGCTGGAGCTCATATTCGAAGTCTTTCGAGATCTGCTTACAAGGCAGAAGCTGAAGCTACTGGTATGTGTACCCATGTTTTCTTTTTTCCTTGCAGTATTTCCCAACTCCCAATGTTCTGTATCAAGTTGAGGTGTATTGTAGCTCTTGACATAACCAGTTTTTCCACTTGGCCTGAACATTTCCTTGGCCACAAACTCTTGGGATATTCCAACAACATGATCGATAAGCCCATCCCTTTTATTGAGATCAATAAGAAAAGATAGAGACTCTTTATATAATGGAAATCTAAGAAAAAAACTTTGCTTTTAGCTCCAATTAGCCACTTCTTACAGAAAAAGATTAAGTAGAGGACCACACGAAAATATCTGCTTGCTTATTTACTAAAGGAAGAAAGATGAGATATATCTGCATGCCTGCGTAGTTTTCTTTTTGCCTTGAAGTCTATTCAGAAATAAGTTCATTTCCAAGATTTTAATTGAGGATTCCCCTGCATAACTTCCTGATGTATTTACCGTACAACGGGTACAACCATTTGATACATTATTAAAGCTTCCATAAAAGCTAGACAGCAAAGGCTAAGAGAAAAAAAAAAAAAAAAATCACAGGTATGACTGTCGCCACACAGGGGGGCGTGGGAATGTAAAAAAGGGTATTCTGGCAACTTGGACAGTTTCTTAATTTCCTTTATAGCTATTGCAGCTGCGTGGTCCATTCATAGAAGATAAAAATCAGAAACAAGAATTACATTCCAAGGTATTATTGCGGGTCAATCGATCGGAGAACCGGGAAATAGATTTATGAATGGAATCAAATGTACAGTATTCTGGATTTAATGAGATACAATTTGAAGGATTTTGTAGTTGCATTGCTCTTGTTTTCAATATATTCTGTAATTAATTAACTAATGAATGATTGTTATATCTGTTTTCCACATGCTACTACCAGATTTGATGGATCTTCTGCGAGAAATTCCTGGTAGGGAGGCTCTGAAACTGCGAGCAGACGTAAGTCGCACTGCATTTTGCTTTTGCACTATATGTGTGATCTTATACATTTTATACTGGTGGATCTTGCTTGATGTATTTACCAGAGATGAAAGTGTGTTCGTCAACTATCCTGCTCCATTGTTTTCAAATCCTTGCGCCAGGTTGCTTCCATGGCATCATATCTTCGGCAACAGAGGATTCTGATGGATAAGAAGATCTTGAAGATTTCAGAATTAGGTGTTTCTGTGTGATCCATGGCTGATAATACAAATGCCATTGATGTTGATTACACTTGTCTTCCTCTTTATTTGATCCTGCACTTTAATAAAAGGAGGAAGTGACTTTTTCCCTTTGATGATATGCAAAATTTGGTAGCAAAAACTCCCAAGTTTTATGCTTTAATGATAGATACAGCTGAGATTTCAACTAATACTCTTTATTTCTAGACAATTCAGGAGGGTTAACATTTGTGGGCTCGTAAAACTTATTGCTCAAATCTTTCTTAGATGATGTTATATGCTACTCGTATTAGAACTTCTGGTATATATAATCTAGTTATTATTTTCGTGTGTGGGTCAAAAGATGTCTCGACATTCTCTGGATAAAAGAACATAAAACGAAGTTGAGACAAAACTAGGATGACATGACAGCGCTCCCAGAACCAAAAAGAAAAAGTGCTTTTGATTCAATATCGCCGAATCTAGAAAAGAGGGTTGAGCAGAACAGATCACCGCACCTATGGGGGCTGCAATGCTTGATATGTGGCGCCTTGTCTTGTTACTTATTAGGTCCCATAAAACCTGTGGTGGTCGTCCCAGACACCATCAAAGCAATGTCTCCAACCCAGGGTTGGGTTGTTTTCTAGAAGTAATCAATTAATTCTCTCATGATATCCCACCCCCAGCGAAACGGTGACGTATGACACCGTACTACTTGATGATCCGCAAGTTACTACTTCTCTCCCCAATGCGGATGGACAGATGTTTGATGCCACTTTTCAGGAGTTGTTTCAAAGGGATAATACAACCAGGTCGACATGGTGATGCTTTCTCTACAACATCTATGACGAGTAAAATACAACAAAACTGTAACATTCTCAAACGGAAGCTATGTTTTAATTTTGTAACTTCTCAATGTTTATGCCCCCATAATTTGCCGATGCGAATATCATATCAAAGAACCAACCACTCTGTACATAAGAAGACGCACCTTTTCCTAAACCCGCAAGGCTAAACATCTAAAGCCATTAAATATAGGTACCCAAAGCATCTAAAACCAATCTTTTGATATTTTCCAAACAAATTACAGTTCGCAAAGTTTCTGCATTACAAAGCAATGCAGATTCTAAAAAACTGGCATATAGGACATAATCTTAACGTAGTCCAAAAATTCCAAAAACTAAGTTTTAACTCTTAAGATTACAATCTAGTGGAGCTTTTAATCCAACAAATCAACTGTAATTTGCAGGTAAAAAATGAGGCCGGAGAGAAGAGAGAGAGCCCTCGCTCGCTCGTTAGCTCGTCAAAATTAAGATAAAGCGCAATACCTTTAAGGGTAGAGTTTTCAAGAATTGACAAAGCACAAGGACATATCTAGAATTGGAAGAAAAGACAAACACTGAGAGGTAACCCACCACTCACATTTGGGTGAAAATTACAATCATGCTGGTCTATTTCTTGATCTCCCATCTTAACTCAAAACTTTTGGAAACCAACTACAAATGGTTGTCTGGAACAGAGAAGTTATTCAAACATAATTCAAAGACAAAACAAGCATATGAAATCAACACAGACACACAATTGCATCATCTCTGAGGAGGATCCACTGTCCGAACATTTGCAGTAGCCATTCCTTCAATTCGATCTTTTGTGATATCCACAAAATGTCCCACCATTTCATAGAACTGTTTCAGCCCAGATAACGGAAGAATTATGGAAGAGCGATCAGAACCTGCCACCTGCAATATCCAAAAACCTCAGGAAGCAAATGCACAAATATACGAAACAGATATCCACAAGGCAAAGATCATATGTCCTACTTAGGCTTTTAGAAAAGCTTTTGAAATCCCACCTCAGATATTCTTAAAAAATGGCCCCTGTTGTTGCTCCCAAGATCAAAGAAGAATCTTTTCTGATCAGCCCTGATCACTTTTGAGACACCTAAGTTATTACTGATTTCAACAGGTGGTGGCAACTCCACCGAGCGGTCAACATTCAAGTCAGATGCACTAGCAGGTTGGGAACTGTGACCAGATATAAACCCAGCTCCTACATCATCCGAGAGCCCAACAAGACCTTCCGAGGATTCAGCATTTTGCTGACACGAAAACAACGGTCACAGTAAAAAAAGATTTAGCTCGCGAGGCCTGTGTAATGAAAAGAGGAAAACGGTAAAGAATTGGATGCATGAAAAGTACCTGATTGGGGAGGATGAAAAGCCTAGAGGCCTCATGTATTTCTGCTAATATGTTCCTAAATGCAGCCCATCCTTCATCTCTAGCACTTCCAGCGGGGACGATAATAGTGCTGCGGTTTCTGCTGACAGAGGCTTCAGACACCTGCAAATAAAGTTTGCTTCTAGTGAAATCTTGGCGGGTAAAAGTTCGATAAGAATAAATCAAGTATAGCTTATTGTAGAAGTACTGTCTGTAAATCTAATCATGAATTCCCGAAAACTTGATACAAATAAACTCTAAAGAGATCCATAATATTCATGTGGAACTGAAAACACGGTAGAAGGTGATATGCATGTGAAGTGGAGACATGGTACAAGGTGCACGACAAGAAATGCAAGGGGGCCAGTGGACGGTGAAACTAGATAATTCAAAATTTTGTTTGACGGGTGGAATTTACGTAGTAATATGAGTTGAGTAGACTTGAACATGAATGGTTTCATTCCACTCAGAATGCAAGATAAAGATACCACCTTTTCAAGCATACTGTTTGGCAGTTCATCTATATATTCTTAAATATAATTTGCAAATAATGTTTATTTTCTGCTTGTTCCATACTGCGACTATTATGTGGAAAAGGCACATTGATCCTGTTATTCTATATAAATAGAATAGTAATCATTTTTCAAGATCAAGATAATAAAGGTAGACTGACTGAAGACGAAAAATAAAGGTTTTGGTTGGGTATACAAGTAAGCAGAAGTAATGAATTGAATTTTTTTTTTTTTTTTTTAAGAAAAAAAAAAAAAAGTGTAGTAGTAAGTATTGAAGAAAGGAAGGAAGGGGTAAAAGGGGAAAGAAAGAAAGAAAGAAACCTTAAGAAAGCGTCCCCTCCTGTTCTCACCAATGTCGAAATAAAATACCTGAAAATTAAACAAAAACAATTATTTGTTAACTGACAATAATAATAATAAAAGAAAGAAAAGCTATATATATATATATATATATAGAGAGAGAGAGAGAGAGAGAGAGAGCGGGTGGGAGTGAGTAGGGGTGGTGAGAGATGAGTGCCTTGGTATCAAGCTGGAGTTCTTTGCTAAGGGCATCGTCGTGTTGTTGTTGTTGTTGTTGCTGTTGTTGTTGTGGTAAAGCGGAATTGACATAGGAATCGAAGACATCAAGGAACCAGGAGATGCCGTCGAAGGGGACGATGATAGTAGACCTTGTGGCGGACGTTTTCTCTGATATCTTGAGGTAGCGTCCCCGTGGATTCTCTTTCAGATCGAAGTAAAATAGTTTGTGTTCTACCTGTAATGTCTTGCACAATAGTTCCACGTCATTTCCTCCGACAGACGCAGAGTTGTTGTTGTTGTTGTTGTTATTGTTACCCTCCATATGTTTGTACAGCAGCAGCAGCAGCAGTTACTCTTCCTTCCTTCCTTCCTCCCTCCCTCCTCTCTGCCTTGTTAATAATAATAATAATAATAATAATAATAATAATGTTGGAAGGAGGAGTATCGATGATCATCCAAACTAGCAAGTAACAAGTCAACGGATGGATACTTGATTAATTAATTAATTACTCGTTAATTTAATACTCAATTACTGACTCACTCAGTGAGTGCTTAAGTGCTAGAATTGCAGCTACACATTAAAGGAAACAAGGGGACCGGGAAAATGATATGATATGATATGGAAAGTGGATCATCTCAATCTGGTGCTGACTGCTGTTGGCTATTTTCCTTTTCCTTTTTTCTTTTTCTCAAAATTATGGCTTTTTACTCCCAACTTTCATAGCATAACAATAATTTTGAGAAAATACAAAAATCAAGAATTTCCCTAAATGACGACCATTATAGGGGCAAACAAAACATAGAATGTAATCTGGAATTAATAATCTTCGCGGGCATTAAGCCCCTGTTTGGATTGCAAGAGGGAAAGGAAAGGAAAGGAAAGTGAAGGAAGAAAAAAAAAGAAAAAAAAAGGGAATGAATTATCTTGTTTGGATTATAAAAAAATAATAATGGAAAGGAAGAGAAAAGATTTTATAATTTTTTGTTTGGATTGAAGAAGGAAAGGAAATGAAATGTTAATTTTAAATGAAAAATTACTTAAGTATCTTTTTTTAATTTTTTAATAATGAGATATGTAAGGACAAAAGAGATTTTTTTATAACTTTACTTTTATTTCCCTCTAAAAAAATCTCAAATTGAAAGAATTGTAAAATTCTTCTCATTAAAGAAAATGAAAAGGATTTAGAATCCCTCCATAATCTTTCATTCTTCTAAAACTGCAATCCAAACAAAAAAAATGATTGAAAAATTCCCCCCTAATCTTTCCTTTCCTTTAATATTACCAATCCAAACAAGCTGTAAATACCGAACCTGTACAGTGTGTTCATTATTTGAAACTCTACTGATCTTTTAAAACAAGTATTTTTTTGTCCCTCAAACTCTAATATTTATTTCAGAGGGAAATCTTGCTAAATGTCTACCTACCAGTGGCCGATGTATATTTGGATCAACAATGACCAAAATTTTATGTATTTTTCCAAAAAAAAATAAAAAATAATAAAAAAATATATATATATATTTTCAAATAAAAAAAAATTAATTATAATAAAAAAATTATGTATTCTAACTGGATAAAAAATTATTAACCACAATATAAAGGTAAGGGTCAAGGTGAGAGATCAGGGCGTGATGAGCTTTATGTAGGGTATTTCAAGTTTCAAATGCTTTTTCCATATAAGAGGGGAGGGGAAAAAAAAAAAAAGAAAAAAAAGAAAAAAAAGAAAAGAGAGTGGGCGGGGGAGAAACTAGAAGTAGTCTTATTAATGAACGCCTCACAGAAATCTGATACAACAAAATCTGTAGAACATCAGCATAAGTTAAGTCTAACAACTAAAAGCCTTAAAAAGCTTTTTTAATCACTTCCTCCGTCAATTAATTCCCTGTCGCAACCTCTTCCTTCCACATTTGCTTCACTCTACTTTCTTGCTCAATTTCTCATCAGCATCAGCATCACCATCACCATCACCATCTGGAGAACTAGTACTTTTTGACTCGTCAAACTCCAACAACTGCAAAGGTTAATAATAATCACTGTCATCAGAGATTTCTTACAGCCAATCTACACAACATTAATGCATTGAATTTGGAGTTTTTTTTTGTTTCTTTTTTTCCGGCACTAATCAACTCAATCTCAGCAATAAATACAAATTATCTACGACTACAAGTTTTAACATGGAAGGCCGCAAAAATGGAAGACTCTGGCTGAGAGTCGAGAACTGCTTACCGCTTTCACTTCACCATTCCATATAACATGTACACCCAAAAACCCGATAACAGCTGGTACAATGTACAGCAAGGCAGGCTGAAACAAAACCAAAGACCACAACTCAGATGGAAGCTAATCTCTATATGCGTAGACAAGCACCCATAGGCCGAGATGAATGTGTAAAACAACATAAAATTAAAAGTACAGTTTGCCAAAAATATTTATACCACTTATTCATTTATTAGAAAATATTCAAGCACAACCTACCTGTGCTGCTTGAAACCAGTTCATGACAATGATGGTAAGGATTATACCAACTGTATAACCCAGAAAAGCACTCTTGAAGTATTGACTCTCTTTCCCTCTTGAAACATCAAATCGCAATGCCAAAGCCACAAAAATGCCTGAAGAATAATAAAAATAATTTTCTTTGGCATAAAGACTTCAATAAGAAAACATTTGTTGAGAGAATTAATGAACACTGTAGACATGGCACGCTTGGCAACCAAGCACAGATCATGGACAAACTAATATAGAGAATTGAGAAACATGAACTAATTCAAATAATATATCAGACAGATTTACAAGCACTAAAAAACTATCTTCTACCAAATATTAACAAAGTACATGTATGCATATACAAGTATACATACAATGCAATATTTATCAATCTTTTTAACTTTTTTTACTTTTTCTTGGTAAGTAATCAAGAAGCTTTTGAACTTATATGATGCTCTCACCAGGAATCACAATATCTCCAAGACCTAGCATAGAAAATGGACGCGCAGAATCTGCTGTTGGAAACAAAAGCTGCAGACAAGTATAAACTACAGTTAGGATATCATCACTACCATACAAGAGGCGTCACAACACATGCAAGGGTAAAGCAGGTCACAAGATAATTTACTTGACATACTAACCTTTATTGGAGCATCAAACGATTTTGCAACACTAACCATCACAGGCGTGAAAAAAACCCAGAATATGTCATATACGAAAAGTCCAGCCTGCATGTGAGAAAACAAACCCCATCACAAAAAGACCACGAGTTGTTGCATAGACAACCCATAAACAGTGAAACAGTCAAAAGTATGTGCACGTGTGGGAAATTGACCGTATGAAGTTCAAATAACTCCATAAGGGTTTCAATGAAAAAAGAAAAAGAAAACTAATAGTGAAAGGAAGAATATAAATGAGCAGAGAAAGATAAAGCACAAAAGATAAGGAAAATGTAAAGGGAAGAAGGTTAAAAACGGATTGTCAGAAGCAGCTGATCGTCAGAAGCCTTTTCCTTACCAAAAGAATAGCACCAGTCTTAAATGAGCCAAGTGAGAGCATTTCAATTCCCTGCATATACATAAAGATGTTAATGGAATAAAAGAAAAGAAAAGGTAAAATGATACAGTAGCATAGTTTGTTTCGCTCAACGAGACAACATTTCAGCTTTAAGATTCTTCCAAACCATTATAGCTTCAACCCTCAAGTACATCAGTTATTTAGAAATGGAGAATCAGTGTAGTAGATAGATAGGATATACAGATTTCCAGAGTTATAAAAGAGCTTATTCAAGCATAAATTATTTCAATGTGATACACAATATTTGGAAACAACCAAAAACTTTTCTCCATGACAAAAGGGAAGATATCGTATGACTATGGATCAAGATAGAAACTTATGGCCATAAACATGCATGTGACACGACAGAATGGAGATGATAAGATATATGATAGAAGATCAACAGTGGTTATTTACTTGTTTAACTATTTAGCATTTTGGACATGCGGTACATAACCATCGAATAGCTGCTTGAGCCACATAAACATCATGCCATTACATACTTCTAACAAAAAGCAGCTGAAGTCCAACTACCAAGGGTCCTCTTTGGTGTGCTCCCAGAAAGAACAGACCAGATACAGATTGCTCAAGTAGATTAAAGATTGATAACTTATGCTTTGCTACTTCACGCATAATGGCGCTCTAGAGAAGAAAGAGAGCACTAATTTACCATCCCAAATTTCTCAACTAGGTTTACAATGAAATTGAATTTAACACAAAAGCCTCAAGGAATTCTTGGACCGGTACTAGTCGTAATAAAGAGTTCAACAGAGAATTATGAGATGTTAAAAGGATTTACGACAAACCACTGGGCACAGTCATTCAAGATCAACAGCCTAACTGGCACTTTGAAATGAATTAGTACACATAACTGTCTCCCCCGGTTCTCATCACAACCCATACCCCAACTATGCTTAGGAAACTGGCACAAACATTGTAGTTTTGGGACAATGTGCAACATAACATTTTCCGATCCAAATTAACGGATGCAAAAGCTTTTGCAAATTTGCATCAATTCTTTTTTTTTCTTTCAAATTTGCAGCTATTATGCAAGCGTAATATACACAAGAAGTAAATCTCTTAACCCAAGAATAGTGTGAAAATTTCAAGCTAGCAATCTGCATATGCCAACCGACTTAGAGCAACATCAGTGGTTATAAACTGGAAAACTTAATTTGCTATACTATTGGTATTAAGAAGCTGAATCTTCTGTATAGATAATAAAATGTGATCCTAAAACAAAACGTTGAAGTACTCCTGTGCCTCAGTTGTTCAAAAGTATTCTGTAGAAGCCCAAAAAAGACTTGACACCAATATATGCGAAGATCAAACAAAAGAAACCATAACAATATCTTAAAAAGTCCTCTTGCTGTACCTGGATGCAAAATGCAAGTCCCAATATATTATTAGCAAGCCAATGCTTCTGTGACGCATACCAAGCGCAGAAAAAAGCTCCCGGAATTGCTGCAACAGCCTGAGACCTTGTAAACTCAACCTCCAAAGCTGTGTAAGAGACGTGTAAAGAAAAAATGTGGTGAAACATAATGAAAAAGTCATTGAATATCTTGGGTCGATGGAGCATCTATTACTTAGTTATACTTGCGCTAGATGTCTTTGGGAGATGGCCTTTAATATTTTGGGTGTTCAATGGGTTGGTTCAAATTCCTTTTGTGATGAGATAAAAACATGGAGTGGGATCAAATTATATGATTTCAATATAAAAATTACTCCCTCCTTTTCAAATAGAATGGTATAATTTTCTTTTTGGGTTGTTTCAATATACCGTCCACCTTCCTTAAACATAAACTTTATATAAATTATTTAAGCAACAAATATATTAAAATACCTATTTGGCTCACATGTCAACTCTTAAGTGTTTAAAAGTCCAAAAGGTATCCTTTGGCTCCATAGTACACCCCACTTGCCTCACAATTATTTCACTATTGATTTTTTTCCCCCTTCAAATGGAGGAGTATCAACTCTTTTCGCATTCAATCTTATGCTTAACTTGAGTTTATACATGCAAATGTATAAAATCATGAAAGAGTGAAAAAAAACATGCTACCCATATAAGGGTATAACAACACATCCAAAATGTTTTTGTTGTTTACTCTCCTCGCAGTTTGAGGCTTCCTAAAAGTGGTCATCCCATAATACTCAAACCAAGACTATGAAAAAGTTAAGAAGATTCCAATGCTAAGAAAAGAATGTTGAGATAGATGTGCGGAAATACAAGACAAGAAATGATGTGATTCAAGAAAAAGTAGGGGTCCCTCCTATTAAGGACCGGAAAAGGGAGAACTGTTTGAGATAATTTGGACATGTTAAAAACCAACCTATGAAGACATGTGCCACAAGGTGTGGAATATTGAAGGTTGCCCATTGGAAGAGGGGTGGAGGAAGACATAAGAGAAGTTGTATGAAGACACACATACAGGACCTCACGAACATGGAGCCAATAGGGAAGATGGCTCTCAACATCGTGTATTCAGATTCATATGGCCAACCCCAATTTGTGGGATAAGGCTTAGTTTGATTTGCTTTGATCCAGTTAAATAGGCATGTCCTTTCACCAAAGTTCCACAAGGGTGCAAAACATATAGGAATTGCACAAAAGATACTTATGTCGTGATTATAATTGGCAAACACAAACTGTTTTTAGCTTTATACAAGCATTTCCACACATTAAAGATTGCAAAAGAACCCGCCCATACATAATCTAGTACATGAAAGGCAGCATATACTTACAGCGAATATACAGGACATGCCAAACTATTGGATCTTCGTTCCAATGTTTAGGTAGAAACCGTCTAATCGCAGGCAATAAAGTTGCCCTACAAAGAAACGAGATAAAGTAAGTAAAAAAGTAGGTGTAGAGAAACAGAATGGTTTAATTCTTTACTTCATTGAGTAAAGATATGTATAATATAGGAGAATCACCCATATAGGGAACATACGAAAGAGCAACGATTCCTAGTACAAAGAAGTAGCATGTCAATACAGCATTAACCAAGTCTTTCGAAAGGAACTTGAAGAGCAAGAAAAGGGACAACAGCATCACACTCCCAACCAATGGAAAACGCATAGCATGTTCATTAGACATGGTCTCCTGCAAAAAGGATACCACAACAAAATTAGATAAGATCAATACCAACTGTAAAAGGCAAGTGAAAACAGCACTAAGATTGATTGCTGCTCAACTTACTGAAGGTGGAGTTGGCTTGACAGAGCGATAACAGCCTATGTAAACCGTGAGGCAAGCTGTGAAAATAACATTCATATTCGGGTCTACCTTCATAACCAAAGGTGCCAAAGTTAAACCTGTAAGCACAAGGCACATGCTTAAGATACTTGTAGCAACAAAGTCCTAACGTATAAAATTTATCGTAACAGTAAAATCTCTCTCCCATCTGTAATTAGGCAAGTTATACCAACAGTTACTGAAAAGCTGCACTCTTCCCCTCGTGCACCTAGCTTATGTAACATCTTTTCAGCAGAAAGTTCACAACTTTGCATATGCAGAACATGCAAGCAGATAAAAACAACACAGAAATGTTATGTCCTCTAAGGCACTAGCAAGGTTCAATTAGTGTGCGTATATGAAGCAGATTGCATCAAGGAAATATATGAACTTCAAATACATCTGGATAGGGGGAAACTGCTTAATGGCTTTGTTTTAGCACAATTTAGAAACCTTAAACATTTAACAGCTAAAATTGCGTAATAGGGGAGCTAAAAATACTGTTTTTCTGTGAAGACATTAAACTCTATTCCATCTTGCTTCACCATTATTTTTGTGTTTAAAAAGTAGTCTGCAATCATTTCACATCCACCATTTACACCAAATTCAATCTGTATGGGAACTGACCACATAAACAGAACACGGTGCAGGTGGGTTGAGCAATGCATGTGCTTTAAAAGACTATTCATATTTTATATATTTTTAACAAGTATATAGAATTATGTCAAATTTATCATGTATACGAACATAAATACAAGCATACATACACATATCCATACAAGAAAGAGAGACATGAATCCATATTCAGTTTATCATTCTATGACTCACGGATAGTGCGAGACAACTCAGTTATCAATGATACCATAAAAGAAGGATAAAGCAAAAAAAAAATGCTCAAAAGGTTAAATTTAGAAATACAATAAAATTTCAATGAAATTGAAAGACAGAAAAAAAAAGAAAAAAAAAAGAACAAGTAATGGACACCTGCTAAAGCAACATTTGCCAGTCGCTCAGAATTCTTCATTGTGCGCAACCAATCAAATACAAACACCTTTTTTCTTCAATTGCCTCTCCGTCTACAGAAAGAAAATAGAAATTGAAGTTTAAAAAGAAAAATTAATCACAATAAAAACGCCATCTTCATTTTAATTCTCAGTAACAATTAAATAAATAAATAAAAAGTAAACAAAAATTAGAACAATCCAAAAGTAAGTGTGTGTGCGTGGAAATTTAATCAGCCTAGCGAGATCGAACAATTAAAAACTACTAATTGACATAAATTCTTCAAATTGATAATAATACAAAAAAGACATTAGATTTTATATGCGCGTGTCTGTGACCTACGATAGAAAGAGGGAAAGAGATGGGACGCTCTTCTCTCTCCAGCCCTCACTGAACACAGATCGGAGAGACAGTCGTCGATGAGAGAGAGAAAAGAAAAAGACAGAGAATTTGAAATTTTTTTTCTTTTCCTTTTCTTTTAAATCTAAAAAAGAAAAATGGGAGAAAGAGAGAGACTGTGTGTGTTTTAGTAGAGAGATGGCCGGGGGGGGGAATATTATTTGATTAAATATTACAACTAGTATAAATTAAAAAAAAAAAATATTTTTCGAAACTCAATCATCCGTACCTCCACCTTCAACCCCACCCCCAGCCCCAGGGACGGAGGCACGTGGCCAATGTAGAATGCAGTCTCCAATGATTTATAAAAATATTAAAAATTTTAAGTATTTTTTTTTAAAATTAAAAATTTATATATTTTTTGTTAAAAAAATTAATTAATTCCTATTAAAAAATAAAAATACTCGTATAATTAAAAAATTATGAATTTTAACCCCACTAGTACATAAAAATATTAAAATTTCTATGTATTTTTTTAAAAAAAAATTAAATATTTATATATTTTTAATTAAAAAAATTAATTATCCCAAATTAAAAAAAAATATACCGTATAATTTAAAAATTATAAATTTTAACCTCCACTAATAAAAATTTCTACCCCACCCCCATCCCTACTCCCACCTCCACTTTCACTGCCACTCTCACGATTAAGATATATATATATTATGCGTATCTAATGAAAATTACAAACTATCTATGAACTTCCTCGTGATGCTCTTCATTGTCAGATTTTTTGGAGCCATGTTGCCTGAGATGTAACAACCAATAACGAGACGACCCCATCTACCCTCCACTCTTACTATTAAGATATATATATTATGTATATCTAATGAAAATTACAAACTATCTATGGCCTTCGGCGTGATCCTCTTCATTGTCAGATTTTTCGGAGCCTCGTTGCCTGAGATGTATCAACCAATAACGAGACGCCATGTCATATTCAAAAAGGGCTAACCCAGATGTCTCTCTTTATAAGCTAACTGAAAAGTTTTCTTAAATCATTAATTATCCTATAACAATGTTTAGTTTTATTCTTAAGATAATAATTGTTTTTTTACTATGTACATATATATTTATTAATTAACAAGATTTTTATTTATTATTATTATTAATTTTACGATTCACTGAGTAAGATATTCTAGAACAAGTTACATGTAATTTTCACATCTCAACTCAAGCTAAATATATATTGTACTCAAAATATACAAAATAATGACATTATAAATGCGGTAACCTATAATAAAATGTGAGAGAAAATTAAATAACAATTATATAATTGTATTAAATTTTATCAAGCTAAATATATATTGTAACTGAAATATACAAAATAAAATAAAAGGATTAAGTTTTCTTTAGTTGTTGTGCTATACTTGGTTTTACATATTGCCCGTCATAATAAAATTATATTATTTTTGGAGAAAAAAAAGAGAAAATATCACACCACTCTCTTGTGATATGTGTAACTATCATGCTATCATTTTGTGTTTTTTGAAACTCATCACCCCACCCCCTCTCCATTTGTAGTATGTTAATTTTGTCGTTGAATGTGCAATACACGATCATAAGAAGTAACTTGGCGAGTTTTTTAGCTTTATATGAGGTATAAATTGACCAGAAAGCCCTTAAATTTTAAATATATATATATATATATATATATATATATATATATATATATATAAACACACATACACACACACATACACACACACACACATATATATATAGATATGGGTGGGGAAGGGTGGCTGATGGGGGTGGGGGGTAAGAAGGGGGGCTGACAGGGGTGGGTCAGGGGTGGGGACTGGCTACTAGGTGGTATGGTGGGGTGGGCGGGGAGGTGCGGGCTAACGGGTAGGGGGTGGGGTTGAGGGGAGAGGGGGCTGATAAAGATGATTTTTCTTATTTTTTTTTATTTTTGTGAAAACGGGTGGAGATGAAAGGGGAATATATATATATATATATATATATATTTTTTTTTTTCTCTCTTACAAAGTATATTAAAAGAGGGGCAAATCGGTCACTTCATCTATTTTTTTAAAAGTGTTAATTTAAAATAAACGGATGAGGGCTGTGTGGTGAGTTTCAAAAAACACATAAATTTTTTTTTATAGTTTTTAGAATATAAAGAGGTAGCGTTATAGTTTCTCATAACACATGAAGTTAACGAATCTCAAACCGTTATTCCTTACCTAATATAATGTATCCTTGCAAAGTATTTGTGCTGACATCACGTTCTTTAGACATGGTTTGTAGAGATGGAGAGAGATACGGTGAGAGAAATATCCAACTTCATGTTTATAGCTCAGATAAATTTAGTATTACAAACCAAGCTAGATTTCTCTCACTATATTTATTAAGAAAGCTCGTCGTTGCGAAGCACTTGCACTTGGAGAAATGAAGAATGACACTGACTGTGCCATTGTACGATGATAATGAAAATATAATTTTAGTACAATTTTTACCTCTTTGACTACATAGACATGGTGTTCTCTATATATATTCTTCAATGTTAGATTGTTGTTGGATTATATTTATAAGGTTGAAAAAAAAATTCAAAAAATCTAATTTTAGATTAAAAACCTGTATTCACTTGTATAATCTAGTAAAAACTAATCATTATTTGATGAAATTACTGTCAAATTTGACTTTCTTGATATAAAAACCTAAGATTAGTGTATTTAATTGTGGAAAAACATATAAAAAAGAAGGATTCACGTGTGGGACTAGTTTTGGCCTTGAGTGGGCTGCATTGGCTCCGGTTAGAGGTTGAAGATGACATTTACATTGTGTATAGGCAAGTGTGTAAGTTACTATCTTTTTTTTTTTTAATCCAAAATAGCATTGCTTAACAAGATAAAGGGAAGGGTCGCGTTTAGAATACCACAAGAAATACGTATATCCAAAATTTTCTTTTTGTTCAGACCATGATAAAACACAATTTACCCAATATTTTAAGCACATCTCATTAACCCACACAAATACTAAAATTAAAGGGGAAAACCCTTCTTGTAAAAAATTTAAAATATTTTACTGTTCATAGAGGCGGGGAAAGTTTAAGCACAACTCGTTAACCAATGCAAAAATTAAAATTAAAAGGGAAAAGCCCATACAAAAACTAAAATAAATCTTAAGAGGACCTCACATGTACTTTACATTTGGCTGTCCAAATTCCATGGAGACTTGCATTTTTAACAACAGATCCTACTGCTGTGGAAGCTGTGTGAGTACCATGGCCGGATAGATTCTGGCCTGATACCTTATCATTTTTTTTTTTAATGTAGGACTTTTAATTTTCCTCATACAAGCTAACATGCAATTCAACATAGACATTGGTTTACCTTATGAACCTTGTGAAACTTAATTATATTCAAATGCTTATCTAGCCTATTACGAGTATGAACGCCAAAAACTTGCATAAATTAGATACATTGTTTTTAATCTCTTTTTACCTATTTGAGTTCTTCGAAAATGATTTTCTTAGGATTGTGTATATTTTTATAATATTTTATGGTAGTCCATGAAATTATGTTCAACTTCAGGCTTAACAAAAAAAGAAAAAAATGTTATAGTTGAAGTGGTACATATGATCTCATAACCACCCACTATAAGTTACATGCATTTTAGAAGAGAAAAGACAACACAGAAATCTGAGTGATATGATCAAATTGAGGGCTAGCTAACTGCATGGGTTGCGAATGGTAAGTTGTTTAGATTTGATTTTGAAATATTTAATCACTGATATTTTATATCGATACAAGCTAGTCAAAAGCATGACATTTTAATAAGTTTATATATATATATTTGGTTTTTTTTTATTTTTATGGAAACTTGACCGAAATGACTTAACAA
This sequence comes from Ehretia macrophylla, assembly GCA_037974665.1. Taxonomy (NCBI): domain Eukaryota; kingdom Viridiplantae; phylum Streptophyta; class Magnoliopsida; order Boraginales; family Ehretiaceae; genus Ehretia; species Ehretia macrophylla. The sequence goes on from CM075780.1 coordinate 82,947,197, forward strand.
AATGCATAATACATGAATTTGCTGTTAAAAAGATTAACAGAGCTGGTTCAGACATTTTGATAAGCTCTGTAAAGAAACTTGACCAAATTAATGACTGGACAAAATACACAATAGGGCTATTCTTCTATATACTTATTGGCCATCAGGTGGCCCTCTCAGGCCATTCTTACCAGAGTTTTCAAAGTGTAATTATAATCATTTTTAGAGACTCCAACAGATGAAAACCTAATCATACCAGATGGTTTAAAGACCCAAAAAGTATATATATATTTTTAAAGACTGGAATGTAAAAAAATAGCAAGTCTGCAAAAAAAAATAGCAAATTTGGAGACTCACTGTATCAACACTAGGTGAGTCTCTAACATGTCTGTCAGAGATGAAAGACCTATTCCAAAAATAAAATAAAAATAGTTCAGTCATAGATTTTAGTGCCGTTGAAGGTGAACATTGGCAACGTTCACCTTCAACGGTCAGTATATATGTATATATACATATATACTGATTCAACATTCAAGTTCAAAGCCAAAAAAACAAAAAAAAAATCACATTTGCATATGAGAAAAAAAGGTATGTTTTAATGGGTGCCATGGGGAATGCGTGGGTGCTGTGGGGGTGGTGATGCCGCGGGGAGGGGGTGGGGGTGGTGATGCCGTGGGGAAGGGGGTGGGGGTAGGGGTGGTGATACCGTGGGGAAGGGAGTGAGGGTGGTGATGCCGTCGGGAAAGGGGTGGGGGTGGTGATGCCTTGGGGAGGGGTGGGGGTGGTAATGGTGGTGATGCCGTGATTGAAGAAGGGGAGGGGGGAGGGGGGAGGAGGAAGGGTGGTGATGCCGTGATTGAAGAAGGGGAGGGGGGGTGGCGATGCTGTGATTGAAGAAGGGGATGGGGATGGGGAGGGGGGAGGGGGGAGGGGGGAAGGGGGAGGGGGGGGAGGGCGACGGCGGTGGAAGTGAAGAAGAGGGGAACTGAAAGTGCGGAGAGGGGTAGGGTTTGTGTATATATATATATATATATATATATATATATATATATATATATATATATATATATATATATATATTTTTAAACAGATTGTTTTTTTTGTAAAAAAACATTTATCGGTTTTTTTTTTATAAAAAAAATAGATTTTATGTTATTTAATTGTTGTTTTTTTATTTCTTAAAGTAGGTTTTTTTATAATTTTTTTGTAATTTTATTTATTTAATTTTTTTTTGTTGAATATTTTTTCTTTATATTTTTTGTAATTTTATTCATTTAATTTTTTTTTATTTTGTTGAATATTTTTTCTTTATATTATTTAAATTTATATCATTTGTAATTTTATTCATTTAATTTTTTTTATTTTGTCGAATATTTTTTCTTTATATTATTTAAATATATATTTTTTTGTAATTTTATTCATTTAAATTTTTTTATTTTGTTGAATATTTTTTCTTTATATTATTTAAATTTTTATTTTTTGTAATTTTATTCATTTAATTGTTTTGTTTGTCAAAGTAAGTTTTTTTTTTGTAATTTTTTTCTTTTAATTTTTTTTATTTTGTTGAATATTTTTTCTTTATATTATTTAAATTTATATTTTTTTTATTATTTTATTCATTTAAAATAAGTTTTTTTGTAATTTTAGTTCGTAACTTTTAATTCAATGATTTTCTATTATATACTTATTTCAACTATTGTCATTTTGTTTATTTATCTATGGATTCCAGCGAAGGAGTTAGGGGCCCCAACTTCACCGTTTAAGCATATATCGCATTATGCCACGCATACCTTGCAGTTAGTGAAGACCTAATTACAGGCCGAAACCAAACAGCAGCAACAATGTGGGCGGGAATCGTAGAAAAATTCGAAGAATTTCACCCTCCAACGACTCTGTTTCAAAAAAGAACTGCAAAATCTCTAAAATCATGATGGACCCTAATAAACAAAAAATGCTCGAAATTTGCAGAGTATCTTGCTCAAGCGCACATAAGACTGCAGAGTGGAGCAAATGCAACAGATATTGTGCATTTTATGCAGCAAAATATGTTGAATAACATTCATTTGGAAAAAAACTCATGGTGATCTTCTTTTTTATTTTTTCAGGTTGATGATGCCAAACGACTTTACGCTACTGTTATATGAAACAATTTCAACCTCGATCATCATTGGTCTATATTACAACATGGTCAAAAGTGGAGAAAGATTACTGAGCTCTACCTAGGGCAATGTGCATCTCAAGAGGATAGAAATATAATTATGACGCATACCGATACACCGATTTCTTTAGAAAATGACATTTCACTCAACATGGATGATGACTCTCCATATGAGTCGGTGCACAAAACCCAATCTGAATCGTCATCCTCAAGGCCTATTGGAAGAGAAAAGGAAAAAAATTTAAAAAAGGGCAAGGATGTTGTGACAGAGATCGTCCAGCAAGGAAGAGAAATGTAAAACCTTATAAAAGAGAACAAAGAGAGTTAGGACTAGGAAACAGAGTATAGTATTATATCGACAAAGACTTCAACCATCGAGACTCCAGCTAGAAGAGCGTGGATGATTGAACAACAAAACAAAATCATCGCCAAGATGTCATCTCGTTCTATAAACTTCGACGATGATAGTTATCGTCCTCAAATGCCTTGAATTGTTGTACTGTTATACTGTTGGTTTTTCTACTTGTGTTGTATTGTAATATTGTCTACATATGTTGTACTGTTGTAATCTAATTGAATCTGTAGTTGGTTTGAGAAATTTGTGTTCCACCGTCGTATTGTTAATTTTATTCCGTTATGTTTGGAAAAAAAAAAAACAGCACACAAACAATTAATTTATTATAGCAAACACAAACATTAAAATAGGAAATAAAGGACGAGAACAGTATGCCTATTGATGTCACACATTGAGATTTCGTGCACGATACTCATTCCAAACATGCTCAACTAGATCACTTCGGAGAAGATAGTAAGTCGCTTCGTTCGTGACCTGACGCCGGTAGTTCAAATACTCAATAATTGTTATGGGATTTCGGGCATGTTCTACAAGGGGCTCTTCTACATGGTAAAGTGATGGATCATCATTGAAATCATCTCCTTCTTCCTCGCGATTATCTTCTACAATCATATTATGCAAAATGATACAAGTCTTCATAATTTCACCAATATCACGTTCGTGCCAAAAAACGACATGGACCTTTTATGATCTCGAATCTACTTTGAAGGATACCAAATGCCCGCTCGACATCTTTACGATAGGCTTGTTGCAACCTATTGAAAAGCATCTTATCACGCTCACGTGCATTTGGATATACTTGGACAATTGTGGACCATCGAGGATATATACCATTAGCCAAATAATATCCTTGATTGTAATGTTTGTCATTAACGGTATATCCTATTTGCGGTGCTCTACCTTCAAGGATATCAGAAAAAACAAGTGAACTATATAACACATTTAGGTCATTTCTTCCACTAGGTGTTCCGAAAAATGAATGCCATATCCATGTGTCATAAGACACAACGACTTTTAGTATAATAGTTGGACGACCATGGTGGCCAGCATATGTTCCCATGCAGTAAGACAATTTTTCTATTCCCATTGCATGCAGTCCAAGCTACCCAGCATTCCCGGGAACCCACATTGTTGTGCCTTTCGGAGAAGCCTATACAAGTCCGCATTATTCGAACGACGTAAATACTCATTGCCGTATAATGCATTGACAGCCTGACAAAATCGCTTCATGGCTTCAAACATGTAGTCTCTGCAATCTTCAAATAGTCATCATTTGCATTTGCAGGGTTTCGGTATGCAAGCATACGAAGCGCCACCGTCATCTTCACATAGGGAGATAACCTTTGCTTTCCTGCAGCATTTGGTTTTTGCTTGAAATAATCGTCGTAGTTGATGATATCGCTCATTATTTTGAGAAATAGTTCACGACGCATGTGAAAACATGTCGTGAACTCAGGAGAAGGATACAAAGGTTGATCAACAAAATAATCTGACATGAGTCTATCATGGGCATCAATGTGGTCTCTACTTATGGATCGTCGGTGTGATTGATATGACGAGCTGCCTCTCTCTTCCTTCGTAGCAAGCTGATATGCAAGTTGCATCATCGATTGGTGTTGATTGAACATGGTCATCATCATTGCATGACCACGACGACGATTATTTTGATGGATCTGAATGTTTTCATCAAATGGAAGGGAATCGGGCTCGACTCCTTGGTCGGACATTTTAGAATGTGGGATGTAGATTTTAGAGTGAGTGATGAGAGTTATGGTGTTTGATTATGGTGATTGTGAAAGTGTTGGATATGTATTATATATAATTGTATGAGTGGCAAAATGATAGAAAATGGACGTACGAGATCGGCCAGGGAGAATCCAATCCACTAGTCCTTGTGGGGATGAGAGATTTCTTTAGATAAGTTTGCAATCGAGAGGATGAGCTTCAAGTTGGAAATCCAATCCAAAGCCTTTTACATTGGATGAAAGATTTTATTGATCATAATGAATAGATGACCGAGATCGTTTAAAAAAAATCCAATCCAAAGGCCTTCATTTGGATAAGATATTTTGTTTCATGATAACAAATTAATGGATGAGATCATCGAGGAAAAATCATATCCAATGGCTGCTATTCGGGTTAGAGAAGAATAGCGTTATTGTAATTGAGTGTAGTTAACGACATAATATTTGCCAAAATATAATCGTTGTCGAAATTAATTAATTTTTAGGTTGAAATATTCGTAAAAAAAATTATGAATTTATAAGTATTAAAAAAAATCAAGTATTAAAATACACAAAAAAGTAGCACAAAATTAGATTATGTTGAAAAATTAATAGAGTCTCTAAAATAGAGACCCAAAAACCAAAGTGGTTGAAAAATTTTTAAAGACCCAATAAGTAACTATAATTTTTGTTTTGGTCTCTATTTCGTTAAAAATCTCTAAATTGTAAAATAGAGACTCTGATAAGGATAGCCTCACATAGAATAAGATCATGTGGGCCCATACCCTCACATAGAGAGCCTGACAGGTTGGATGTATGAAATATTTTTTCACAATATATAGATTTGTAGTTAAAAGACTAATAGAGTTTGTAGTAGATTATGGTCGTATATTTAGAAAACTTTAAATACAAACACATTGAAGGACTAAAACTAAAAAATGAAAAAAATTAAAGAGGTGTGCCTGGAACACGATAAGTACAACATAGTCATTAACACTAAAAGTGATAATGAATATAGAAAAAAGGGCTATTTTTTCATGAAACATGTAGTAAATCTGTCACAATTACATGTCAACCAATTGTCATAAATAGGGTCATAAAATTGAGTAAAAATACCAACAACAGAGACCTTGTTGTTTTGATGAAATTTTATTTTTTATTAGTCCAAACTGACCATCAACTCACTTACATACAAATGGGTCCCTATTGTTGGTATTTTTACTCAAACTTATAACCTCACTTGTGATAATTGATTGACATATGACTATGATAGATTTGTCACATGCCTCATGAAAAAAAAATTCTAAAAAAAATACAAGTTACTCGTCGATCCCTCATTCGTACATGTGATATATAGAGAAGAAAGACGTTGTAGTAGCTGGATACAAGAGACAAAAAATAAATATGACGTGACACCATGCTTGATGGACAAAGATAAGGAAAAAGTAAAGGAAAATTCTTACATGAGGCATGTGGCAAATCTGCCACAATCACATGTCAAGTTGTTATTCCATGAAATTAATCTACGTTAGTCTGTACCGTGCAGACATGCCATGTCAGAATGTCAGAAGTTTCTCTTTTTACTAATTTGGCCTTACAGAGTTTTAAATAAATTACTATGATGTCCCACTTATAACAATTGATTGTCATTTGTCAACTAATTAAATCACTTTTTATCTATGTGGTTGTAACAGATTTATCATATACCTCATAGAAAAAGAACCCAAAAGTAAGATTTGGTAGATGACAGAAGGGAGGTGACATGCAAAAAGTAGGGAGTGGAACATAACTGGAGAGACGGAAAGGAGTATGGAGTTTATCGTGGACTGCTGATATGATGAAAGATATAGAAGAACCAACTACTGCTTTTCTATGATGCTATCTATCCCAATTCCCAAGCGATGTTGAAGCTTTTGCGTTTTCTTGTGTTATTTTTAAAACTGCTGCTTTCGCGGTTCATGATACTATCTCACCCCTTCGTTTTCTTTACACGTGTACGCTTCGAAACCCTGCCTTTTCTCATTTTTTTTTTCTCTTTTATTTCTGCTTTCGTTTTACGCTTCTCTCCTAAACATCTCTAAAAGAGAACAAGTGTTACTATTTGAGGAGGACAATTAAATTTTGTATAATCCCTTGTTCCATGGGTAAACATATTATTTTTTTACGAATTCCAGTAATTATTATTATTATTTTAAAAAGGAAAAGATTGAGGACAAAGGATGCGTTCCAACTACGATTGCAAATGAGGCATAAATATAATTAATCTATGATAGTACAACTAGTTATGCTCTTATTTCGTTAGGAAATTAGAAAATATGTTAAGATAATTGAAGTTTCATCTTAAAATGAATTGGTGTCAAGTGAAGTAGTCCACAATCTTATAAGATGATCTTAGTATTTCTGATTTTTCGATATGAGACAAGTGTTATATTCTAACACTTTCCGATATGAGACAAGTGTTATAATCTAACACTCTCTTTTACGCGTGACCTGATTTGAAAAGAATCACAAGTTGAAGATTAAACACGCGTGGACTTAATTTTGAAATGGGTCACACTTGGAAGATTGAACACACGTGGTAGAATTTGAGATGAGTCACACGTAGAAAATTGAACACGCGTGAACTTAATTTTGAGATAGGTGACACTTGGAAGATTGAACACACGTGGTAGGAAGAACATGTGAACCTAATTTTTGAGATGAGTCACACATGAAATATTGAATACACATTATAGATAAACACATGTGGTAGATGAATAAAAATAGACCATGAGCTTAACTCTAATACCATGTTAAGATGGGTCGCACGCAGATGTATATAATTGGACCAATGGCCCAACTTTGATATCATGTTAAGATAGCTGAAGTTTCATCTTAAAAGTAATTGGTACCAAGTGAAATAACCCATATGGGTTATACTTTAACAAAATATTCTTTCAAACAAATATCCTTATCCATACCGATCAGTATAGTATGAGTTTGGGGACTTACATCAGAATAACTAGAGATATCTCCAGAGCTTGTTAAAAGATTGCTAAGAATCCCATGCAGCAATTGTTAGGCTGCAGGACTGATGGATCGAGGAATATTTAGTCTAATTATCTTAACAATTACTAATTAGTTGAATACTTCAAAAAAACCGAGATATGGTATATTCCTTCCTTCAGTTGAGGGGATTCCCTCTAGTGCTCTAATCCTTGATTTCCCTACACATAAATATCCTCATTAAGGCCAATGTTGGCACCGTGCACAGCTACAAGGATCTTTTCGGAAATTTCAATAAGGTAATCTCGCTTTAGTGTTGGTATTTCATTTTCTTCTTTTATGCTCACCTTTTTTTCTTTACGACTTGATAAATGTTAAAAGTTACCACATTTCATATTTTGATCAAATTAAAATAAATACACTAAGATGACCATCGTTGCCCAATTTTAGACTCTACAGTAATCTGCCAAGCAATCACAATTTGGTATAATTATAAGAATTATGATTCTACGAAAAACTAACCTCTCATGAACATAATCCAAACACAAAGTATATTAACCAATCTGTGATTGTGAACTGATTACCTGCTTCTCTTTCCAAATTCCTTTGAAGGACAACAGAGAGTATAGTAGACTTATTAGAGCTTGTTTGATCTTGAAAAATGGAAGCTTTTGGAAGTTTAAGTACTGGACCAACGTATGAATGCTTGTTTGGTAGGCTCCCAACAATATTCGATGAATTTTCCCATATTTTAGTCTTAACAAAAATCAAGTTAACCTCTCTTCTTTGTCTTCCCATTTATTTAATGATGTAACACAATTTGGCAATTCCATAGTGTAAGATAGAGAGGAAACAGAGATGGTCAACAAAAAATTTGAAACTATATTCCCTAATTACATATTTGGCCTTTTTTTGGCATTTTACCTCAGATTTGGATGTTACCTTATACCCCATGAGCTCGGGTCTCAACTTGGCTTGTCGAAAAAATGCTGAAGGTATCATGTTGATTATTTACACCTCTAATTGCAATTAAATCGGGCGATAAATCATTCGACTTTAAATGTGCGTGGATTTAAGGCGTCAATATGATAATAGTGGTGCACTAGTGAAAACTTGAGAAAAAATCACGACAAGAAAAAAAAAAAGAGAATTTGAGAAAAAATAGAATACAAATTTATCGGGGAAAAAAGACTTTTTATATTCCAGCAAAATATTTTTTCTTTTGTGTAATATATTAATTGCCCTCGCCCTTTTTATGTTAGTTGTCCATTAATTGTTGGAGGAGAGAGGCGTTGTGGAATGATAACGGTGGGTGGGGACCGCGGCATTAAAGGAGGATAGTTGTATTGTGAAGTGATAATTCTTGGGGCCCACAAAATTTAAGGAGGAGAGAGGTTTGGGAGGAGAAAGGCATGCGGCATTTTAAAGTAAGAATAGAGTAAAAGCTAATAAAAATACGAACAGAAACAAAAGAAACGCGAAAAAAGGGAAAAAAATTCAAAAGTTTGGGTGTTGATATGTGGGGCCCGTTACAAAGTTGATTCAAGATTTTTTTTTTTTTTTTTTGGTCGAAGATTCAAGCATTTTAATTTGCATTTTCAGCTGCAAAAATTTTGGCAGGACCCGCCAATTTGCATAGTAAATTTTAAGTTTTGGGATCTTCTGCGGATTTGCAAAGACCAAAACAAAATTTGAATCTGACGTTGAATCAAGTATTCATATCTCAATTTTATTTAATATTTAGTTTGTAATTTTCATATACTAGGATGTTATTAAATTAAACTTAATATCGTGCAATTTAAAAGAATAACCTAATCTACATGTTTTAAACTCATAGTAATGTAAATACAATATTTGAGTGAATAAAAAATATCCAAAATCTCATGATATTATTCAAAATAGTTGTGTCGTTAATAATATGAAGTTCATAATGAACTATGAACCTGTACATTGAATAATTCATTGGCAAACAGGATTTAGCTATTTGATATGGTCGTTGTTTACTTGTTTGCAATCAAACTCATTCTCATAATGTTGAGATAGTAACGTACGATAGGATTTACTCAAATTGATTTGGTATTCTATTAACAGTTATGGAGAAATTATTAATATATGAGAAGATATGAGTTACTTATATCTTTGTGTTACAAAAATTTTGTAGTAAAACAAGGAGGTGCATTACTTTTGTCATCATTCTACGAAAATAGGACATTCACTGGCACTGGGTTGTGGTTAATTGGGAAAACAAAGTGACGAGGGGGCCTTCGAGTTGAGGTATAATGTCCACCCCGAGTTGGAGAAGTCTAACCCGGACCGAGGTCAGCCTGTTCAGTTAATGCCCAACTTGGATGCTGATGCAATCTTACACCGACCTGGGTGCCAGCTGTTCTGATGGGATATAAAGTCTTGATGGGACATAAAGTTGCACAGTATTAAATGCTGAAAGTTAAGTGGCTGACCTGAAAGTTCAGCTCGGAGGCCAACTTGAAAGTTCAGCATAGCTGTCCAACCTCAACTGTGAGATTCCTGACCTCGACAGTTTGGCGTCGTCTGTGGGAAAGATTTCTTTCTATCACTCTTCTCGCCACTCATTGAGAAACCATCATGGTCCAAACTAAAAGCCTTAGCGCGCCGGTGGAGGACTCACCCAACCCGGACGAGGACATCAAAACCACGCAGGTGCTTAACCAAGATCTAACCCAAACCGACGTTGGAATGAGCCAACGTATACACTCAGAAACCAATCCCTCTACAGATGGAGACCTCAACCCCAGCTTGTCACCAGAGATGAGGATGATGCTCAAGATGTTCCAGGAGCTGAAGGAGCAAGTAGCTCGATTAGCTGCGGAACCCCCAGTTCCACAAGCAGCTACAACGCGGCCTGCGCGTCCACAGTTCCACATTCCAGCCCCGGGGTGAACCCGAGCGCAAGACGGAGAAGGCTTCATAGAGCCGGAGGCGAGACTCGTGGAGGCAAGAGGCAAAAAGGCAGCCCATGCCGACCCCGAGCAGGCCAAGACTGCGACTGCCATAGCCAAGGTCATTAACCAACTCGGTATTAGCCCATTCTCACCCCAAGTACTAGCGACGCCATTGCCCACGGGCAATCGGATGCCCAACCTGGCCATCTACAATGGGGACGGAGACCGGGCCAGCCACCTGCTCAACTTTGATCACCATATGCCTCTGCATGCTATGATCGACCTTATGAAGACGAAGACATTCGCGACCACCTTGGTTGACAATGCCTTGGATTGGTTCCAAAAACTTTGTCCCAGTTCTATTGCAAGTTTTCATCAGCTGGCTGAGAATTTTCTATCCCACTTCGCGGGGAGCCAACGTGCAACTCGCCACACTTCATCATTGCTATTGGTGAAACAACATAAATGAGAAAGTTTGAGGGCTTACACGGCTCGATTCAATGAAGAGACTCTCAAGATACCCAACTTGGAGGATTCCATGGCATTAATGGCCTACCAAAGTGGACTCAGGTCGGGCCCCCTTACATTCTCCTTGGCCATCGACCTTGTGGATACCGTAGCTGAGCTGATGGTACGAGCAGAAGGGTACATACACTCAGAAGAAATCCATTAGGCGAAGAGGGATGATGACAAGGAGAAGGAAGCCGGAAGGAAGGGAGAGGCCTCTCGAGCCCAACCTGGGGGTAAAATCCAAAACGACTGAGGTAAGCAGCCTCAGCAGCCTAAGCAGAACCCCTGGTTCACTATGTTCACTCCCCTTAACACCACAAGGGAGCAGATCCTGATGGAGATCCAGCACCAGAACCACTTGTCTTCAGCGCCAAGGATGAAAGACCGACCTGAGAAGCGCAGTAGGACTAAGTATTGCCGCTACCACATAGACTACGGCCATACCACCGAGGAGTGCAAAGACTTGAAACAAGAGATCGAAGCACTGATAGCATAAGGTCACCTCCGAAGGTACGTAGATCAGCGCCCGACATGGAGCCAAGTTCAGAGGGACAGAGAGAGGAGTCCACCCAGGCGCCAAGCTAGAGGCGGACGTTTGGCTGTGATGAGACCATTGCCGGAGGGTTGGCGTCGGGTGGGGAGACCTCGGCTAGAAGGAAAGGTTATGTTCGGGCTAGAAGGGAGTATAGGCCGGTGCGGGGTCCGGTCTCGGAGACGGAGGAGCTCACTTTCTCCTCAGAAGACTTGGAGGGTGTGATATTGCCCCATGACGACCTACTGGTGATCAGCGCTGAAATAGCCGACTTCACCGTGAAGAGGCTGATGGTGGACACCAGGAGCTCGGCAGAAGTCCTATTCTTGAAGGCATTTGAGCAAATGGGGTTGGACAGAAGCCGGCTTAGGCCATTGAGGGGCACCTTAGCTGGATTCACCGGACATGCACACCGAGCTGAAGGAGTTATCAACCTCCCACTGAAGTTGGAAGACGGAGACAGGCAGGTTTTGATGCAGGCCAACTTCATTGTAATGGATTGCAATTCCACTTACAATGGGATCTTAGGTCAGGTGGCGCTCAATCATTTCAGGGCTGTTCCTTCAACTTACCACCAGGCCATGAAATTCCCGACCCCAGGCGGGCACGGCCACCATTCGCGGAGCTCAGCTCTCAGCTCAGGAATGTTATGAAAACTCTCTCCGCCTTAAATATCAGGTTGGCTAGGGACCAGATTTGCTCGATGAGAAGAGGGACGCGAAGAGGGGAAGCCCAGCTGAAGACCTTCAAGAGGTGGAACTCTCCGATGAAACAAAGAGAGCAAAGGTTGGGAGTGAATTCTCCGACAACCCCAAGAAAGGTATAAGCCAATTTCTCCAATAAAATGAATACATATTTGCATGGTCTGCTTCTGACATGACAGGTATCGACCCGTCTGTGATTGAGCATCACCTGAATGCCGACCCAAATCACTATCCGATAAAGCAGAAGCGCAGACACTTCCATTATGATAAACAACAAATCATAGCAGAAGAGGAAAACAAGTTGGTAGACACCAACCACATAAAGGAAATTCAATACCCGACCTGGTTATCTAACGTGGTACTAGTGACCAAGTCCTCAAGCGGATGGAGATTGTGTATTGACTTCTCTGACCTCAATAAAGCTTGCCCCAATGACTGCTTTCCCCTACCTCGAATTGATCAGATGGTGGATGCCACATCCGGGTTTAAGCTACTCTCTTTCATAGATGCCTTCAAAGGCTATAACCAGATCAAGATGGCTTCCGGAGACAAAGACAAGACTGCCTTAACCACCGATAAAGGTCTCTACTACTATGAGGTCATGCCTTTTGGCCTCAAGAATGCTAGAGCTACCTACACTCGGATGGTGAACAAGGCTTTCAAAAATCAGATTGGCCGAAATATGAAGATCTATGTAGATGACATGTTGGTCAAGAGCAGAAGGGCGGAAGACCATATAGCCGACCTGGCTGAAGCCTTCGCCGTAATGGAACACTTTGGGATAAAATTGAACCCGAAAAAGTGTGCATTCGGCTTCAAGGCAGGAAAGTTTATGGGCTTCATGGTCACAACCCGTGGAATAAAAGCCAACCCAGAGAAGGTTCAGGCGATACTTGACCTGGCACTGCCAACCTGCGTGAAAGACGTCCAGGTACTCGCGGACAAGGTTGCGGCGCTGAGCAGATTCATGTCCAGGTCGGCTGACAAGTGTGCTCCTCTGTTCAAAATATTGAGGAATCCTAAGAATTTTGAATGGACTACAAAATGCCAGAACGCCTTCCAAGAGCTGGAAAGGTATCTAGCTTCGCCACCCTTGCTATCCCAACCTGAGGTAAGAGAGGAGCTGGTATTATACTTGGCATGTTCAGGGACAACAGTGGCGGCATCACTACTCCGCGAAGAAGGGAAGGAGCAGAAGCTAGTCTATTATGTCAGCAAAACGTTGCAGGGGGTCGAGGCGAGGTACTCCTCCTTGGAAAAACTCGTCCTCGCGCTCATCACGGCAGCAAGAAAGCTAAAGCCATACTTTGATGCTCATCAAATGAAGGTCATGACGGATGCCCCGCTTAAGTCCATCATGCACAAGCCGGAGGCTTCAGGTAGGCTACTAAAATAGGCAGTTGAGCTGAGTCAATTTGACATCACCTACCAACCCAGAACAGCCATCAAAGCCCAGGCCATCGCGGACTTTGTGGTGGAATGTACTGGCCGAGCCGAATATGACCCAGAGGATGTGTGGAAGGTCCATTTGGATGGGGCATCAGGGAAGTCTGGAAGTGGAGCCGGGGTGGTTATCCTCGACCCGACCCGGCATGAGCACCAATACTCTCTCAAGTTTGCCTTACCGGCGTCCAACAATAAGGCTGAGTACGAAGCAGTGATCGCGGGATTGAAAATTGCGGCTCAGCTCAGGGCACGAACAATTGACATGAACATCGACTCTCAATTGGTTACTAGTCAGATATTAGGAGAATTCGAAGCTAAAGACAATGCTATGTTGGCCTACCTCAACAATTAAGGATTTGACTTCAGGGCTCAAGGGGTTCACAGTGCAGCAAATCCTAAGGGAGGAGAATATGAAGGCTGGCGCTCTGTCTTGGGTGGCCTTGGGCGAGCGCCGACCCGCACTAGTCCGTGTGGAAGAAGTCTCCGAACCAAGTATTCAGTTGGGGAGACAAGGCGTAGGCGAGCTCAATTTAAGCCCAGATTGGACGAAACCAATCCTGGACTACTTGGAGAGGGGGATGACCCCGGAGGATGAAAAGGCAGCTCGAAAACTCATGAAACAAGCCTCAAGGTTTATCATAATAGCCGGGAAACTTTACAAGTGAGCTTACAGTTGTCCTCTCTTAAAGTGTGTCGGGCCCGAGGAGGGAAACTATGTACTCCGAGAGATCCATGAAGGAGTATATGGAAACCACTTGGGTGGCAAGGCTTTAGCTCGGAAGGCATTGAGGCAAGGCTATTTCTGACCAACCTTAGAACAAGATGCCAAAGAGTATGTAAAAAAGTGTGACACCTACCAAAGGTTCGCCAATGTACAGAGGAAACCAGTAGTGGACCTCACGGTGATGATAAGCCCTTGGCCATTCTATCAGTAGGGTTTAGATATCATTGGCCCATTGCCAACCAGTGTTGGCCAAAAGAATCACGCCTTCGTAGCTGTAGACTACTTCACCAAATGGCCCAAGGCTAAAGGTGTTGCTAGAATAACAGAAAAGGCAGCTTGGGATTTTGTATGAAAAAATATCATTTGTCGATTTAGGGTGCCAAAGGTCATCGTTACCGACCACGACAAGCAATTCGATAGTGCATACTTTCGAGGCAAATGTGCTGAGATCAGGATCGACCTCAGATTCTCATCTATTGCTCACCCTTAAAGTAATGGCCAAGTTGAAAGGACTAACCAAATCATTTTGCAGAGCTTGAAAACCAAGCTGGAGGAAGCAGAGGGCATCGATTCTTCCCGAGGTGTTGTGGGCTCAACAGACTACTACCAGCTCGGCAACGGGAGAATCACCCTTCGAGGTGACCTTCAGTACTCAAGCGGTGCTGCTAGTAGAGATCAGGTCTCCTACCAGTAGAACCCTTTACCATGATCCAGGGTTGAACTGAGCCCTGATCTGTGAGGAGCTCGACCTCGCTGAAGAGCTCCGGGCTAAAGCTTAAATCAGAATATTGGCCAACAAAGCTACCATGCAAAGAGCCTTTGCCAAACAGGTCAAGCCTAAGCCTATTAAGGTTGGCGACCTCATACTCAGAAAGGCCATCTTTTTGCCATGCTCGGGTAACAAGCTCTCCTCGACCTGGGAGGGACCGTACGAAGTTATAAAATAAGTCCGACCTGGAAGCTTCTACCTCTGCGATAAATACAGAAAACTACTGAAGAATGGATGGCACTCAGAACACCTGAAGCGATATTTTGTCTAAGGCCCCAGAGCTAAAATCTTTGTTAAGGCCCCGAGCTGAAATCTTTTGTAACAGCCCCTGAGCTAAAATATTTTGTAGAGGCCCTCAGCCGAAATCTTTGTTAAGGCCCCGAGCCAAAACATTGCTTGTAATCGGCTCCCGAGCCCAAGTACTTCATGTACAACTTCAATACAATGTATCTTGTAAACCAGTGCAAAGCCCGACTCGGGCCCAAATGCCTCGGCTACTAAGCTACTGCCAACTCGGATTAACACGGTAGCCACGTTTAATTACGAGCTAATGATTAAGTAAACCAGCTCGAACTAGGTTCCTGCTTGGGTATAATCGATAATATTTTGATTAGCTTTGCCAGTTCGGATTAAGGTCCAACTCGGTATGATCCGGCTTCAGGTCAATATGTTAGTTTGGTTCTAAACTCGAACTCAACATTTGTCAACATTAGTTTGACCAATTTTAAATAGGACTGACGAGTCTAGGTCGACAACGATAAAAGTTGTCAAATTAACCAGCTCAGATTAGAATGAAAATTCATTAATCGCGTCCAGCTCGATTCCTTATATTTAAATTAAGTTTGAAAGGTCCTTTAAATTGGCCCGACCCCACTTACTTGAGAAAATTTGCGAAGGGAAAAGTACATTTGTACGAACTCGAATAAAATGAAAAACAATAATTTTATTGCATTGAAAATTCAAAATTACAAAAGTCCGGCCTGGGCAAGATTACAAAAGCCCGACCTGGGGCAAGATTACAAGAGCCCGACCCGGGCGAGTTTACTAAATTCACTTAGGCACAGCGGCGGATGTGGTAGCATCGACTTCATCACCAACCTGATCCATACCCTTCTTCACAAACTCGATCACCTCCTGAGCTTGGGACGTCAGGTCGGCTGGGAGCTCGGGAATATCCTAGAACTCCGGCGGTGGAGCTTACAAGATTTTGATATAGTCATTCTTGGAGGCGGGAAGAAAGGTATTCGTTCGCTCCCGAGTTGCGACTTGGCCCCAGAAGTAGTACTCTAGCTCGGCGTATTTGGCCATCGCCCTACCTTCCGTGGCCAACTAGTCCACGGCTACTTTACTAGACTTGAAGGTTTCTACCGCCTTCTCCCCTTGGGGGCCGACCCAATCTACCAGCTCCCATAGTTTCGCCTCGGCTTCGCGCCTCGGCTTCACGCCTCAGCTTCGCGCCTCGGCTTCGGGCCTCTCCAGCTTGTAGCGCTCGATGTCCTTGGCCGCGGCCTCGCGCCGGGACTTCTCCGTCGCTAGCTCCTTTTTTAGCTAGTCAATCTTTGTTGCGTCCACTTTGCGCCTCTAGGCGGCCTCCTCACTCAGGGCCTCAAGCTCAGCTCGGACATCGATATATCGCTACTCGAGCTCGAACCAATGAGACTGGGCCATGTCAAGGAAGTTGGGAGCTGAAAGAATGTGGGATTCGGCCTGCGCAAAAGATAGCAAAATAATCAGCCAAGCAAAAAAATATAACCATATCAACACGGTCAAGGATGCCTTATCGTGACTATGGCCGTCCTCAGGTCGAGCGAGAGCTGCTCCGCCAGGACCATTGCCAACTTGGGGTCACGAGTGACCTTGGTTGCCTCCACAAAATCTTTGCTCGGAAGGCTTACCTCCGTGGCCTTGCCTTTCCCAGAGTATTCAGCCCGATGCCGTTTCTTAGTCTCAGGGCGGGACGCTGAGCACTTCGGGATCGCCATCCCCGAGCTCGGTCTTTTAGACAGGGGAGACCCCAACGTCCCCTTGGAAGAGACCTCGGCGCTGACTTCCCGCACTTGGCCACCGGGCCGCTGCCTCTGCCCTTGAGGGACGGAACCCAAGCCTGATCAAGTCGAGACTTTGCCATTGGCCTCGATCTTCCTCCTCCTCTAAGCATACGCGAGCTTTATCGTATCCGCCATATCTGCAAAAAACAAAGGAAAGAGAGGTGAGAAATGACCAAATGCAAACTAAAAAGAACAACGGTAGACAAAAAGACGGGGAGGTCGGGCATTGATCCTGCGAACTAACCCTCTTTTGAGCCGGACTCCGCATTCTCTTCGAGCTCGGGAAGTAGATGGGGATGCTTCTTTCTCAGGTCGGGTTCTCTCCCGAACAACTTTGATTTCCAGATTCTATCCCACCTGAAGATGCTGTTAATGTCAATCAGTATGCCCAGCTCGGGTCTCAGTACATCGACCTCGGCGAGTTCCGCCTCTGAAATCTTAGGGTCGTTGTTCACATTCTTCTTTAAGGAGGGATTCTAATCCACTCTGCACCCTGGGTTCACAGCCGGCTCAACCAAATAGTAGTCGTTGTGCCAGCCCTTGTTGGAGGAGTGCCACTTGGTGAATATGGCATTATTGGCCCGAGCTGCGAAATAAAACAACCCTGGTTGCTTCGGGTTGGGCTTGCAAACAAAGAACTGCCTGAACCAACGCAGGGTTGGCTCTATTTTCTTCTCAAGGCAGAATACATAGAAAGCCACGATTACGTTCCAACCATTGGGTGACATCTGACTCGGGCTCAGCTCAAAGCAATTCAGAATGCCGGTAATGAAGTTGGGAAGTGGAAGCCAGATGACATCGAATGCGAGCTCATAGATGATGAAGTGATCGGGTGGAGGATAGCAGGCGGATTCGTTCTGACCTGGAACCTTCAGCTTGTGGTGTCAGTCCACCAACCAATCCCTGAGCCTGGCGTTAGCCATCTAGATGGTAGAATGGCACTCGCGCTTACAGCAGGCAAACAGCTGCTCTATCCTCTTCCCCTGAGTCGATGAACCACTGGTTGTAGCTGAGCTCCGAGCTCGGACCGCCCTAACCGGGATCACTTCAATTTGTTCGACGTAGAGGCTCTAGCTAAGTACTCCTGTGGTATTTCAACTCCCTCTAATTGGTTCAATGGCTCCTCATCTTCCCTATCTCCCAAGTCTCCCAGGTCGGCCAAAGGATCTGCCTCGGCTTCTTCTTGCACTTGCCTAACCCCGATGACTTGACAGTCATCATCACTCTCCCTGGGCTCGGATTACCGAACCGATCCTCAAGATTCATCGGTGTTGTCACCACCTTGGCCTCAGTCCGAGATGGATTCCGAGCTCGACGGACTCTCGTCCCCACCATAGGACCTCACTTCCATCGCTTGGGAATCTTCCAATTCCGACCTCCCTATCCTGTTTACAAATCAAAATATGTGCAGGAATAACTAAAGGGAGTCGGGACGTACCTATGACTCTAGCTGTGGAAGGTGACCTGACTTAATTGGCCCCGAGCTAACGGATTCCGAGCTGAGTGTCCCGAGAAGAATGCTTTCCGAGCTAAAATTGTTCGACCACCCTGGTTGCCGACCTAAAGCTCTTGAAAATTTGTAAGCAAAGAGTGAAACGAATCTCGGATGTCAAGGCCCTATTTATAGGCAGCTCTTGTAACCGTCTTGGGAATCTTAAACGTCGCATCTTGTTATAACTACCAGGTGATGTGTCAGCCATCTAAAGGGCATGCACCGCTAATGTGGCCACCCCCACTTTATCGGGGTCGGGAACCTCTAGTTCGGGAACAACTCCTAAATGCAGATCTCACCCTCTCGATCTCGACTTGGGAATGGGAGGTGGATTGACGAGGGGGACCCCGGAGCTGAGGTATGATACCAACCCCGAGCTGGGGAAGCCCAACCCGGGCCGAGGGCAGCCTATTCAGCTAATGCTCAACCTGGATGCTAATGCAATCTCACCCCGACCCAGGAAAACCCCGACCTGGGTGCCAGCTGTTCTGATGGGACATAAAGTCTTGATGGGACATAAAGCTGCACCGCATTAAATGCTGTCAGGTCCGAATTTAGTATAAATAGAGCTCCACCCCTTCATTTCAGAGGTAACTCGTCATTAATGCAGTCAACTACCTTGCCAGCTCGGACATACTAATCATTCGCACGCCCGAGGAGAAAATCCTGATCGTTACCCTGCCTTTTTCTTCCCTTTCTTTGTGCAGGTTAAGTGGCCAACCTGAAAGTTCAACTCGGAGGCCAACCTGAAAGTTCAGCTCGGAGGCCAACCTGAAAGTTCAGCTTGGCAAGCGTAGCCGTCCAACCTCAACTGTGAGATTCCTAACCTCGACACAGTATTTTTTTCTTGAAAGCATTATAATACTTTTAATGTTAAATACTTAGCTATAGAATCAATGAAATTGTTCGAAGAACAAAGACAAATTTTGGCACGATGGTTTCAAATCCTTGAGTAGACTCATGCACGTTATGTTTTGAAGGTATAGTATTCCCAATTCTTCAAAATTTTTATTTTTAATGAGGGTGTTTTATTTTATTAGTCCTTAAAATGAAATTTAAAATTATATAATATTTTAGACCATGTTCTTTAAAGTTTAATTTATGAAATAAATTTGTGATTATATTAATTCCAATTCTTTTTAGGTAAATATATTTGTTGAAATAGATTTGAGGATTTTTTCTTATGAGCTAACCCAATTATGGTTTTTTTCCAACAAAAAAAACCCTAATTATGGTTTATGACAAAAGTTAGTTCTTTCGCTATAATTTTATCTAATGATTCGTGTTGGCATGATTGTACAAGAATTGGTTAAATGTTCAACTTTGGTGTGTTTGTTAATGAGAACTGTTTATGTGACTATTATGTACAAGTTAATTATCAATGATCTTGGTTCAATGTCCCCTCAAGGCACCAATTTTTGGATCTTTGTACATTATAAGTCGCGTAATCTATATGTATATATAGTTCTTTGTGAATTTTGTGTCCTATAAGTAGTATACGCGTATATTTCAATGGATAAAAAAAAAATTCCATATAAAAAGATTATGAAAATAATGAACTGTTATGGAATTGCATATTTGAGCTTAAATTATTGGGTCATTCGAGTATCTGGCACGTATACTCATAATTTGAAACTAAATTTGTATGCTCAAAATTACCAATAAAATTAGGCACATTTCTTAATATCAAAGGTATTATCACTGATTTTGTTAAAATTTGAAAATAGTTTTAAAACTTTTTAAAAATATCCCAACCATTATTTTCACATCACCCCCTATCTCTTCCCTCCACTAAAATTTTAAAAATATCAAATTCTCTCCCTCTTGACTAAATTTTAAAAATTTCACAATTTTTAAAATTTTCCCCTCAAAACCTAGATAAAATCGCACATCACATATGTTTCCTAAAACCCACTCTCTCTCTCTGTCATCATAAAATACACACCCACTTTCTGAGAAACATAGATAAAAGCGCGCAGATCTCTTTCCTAAACCCCACTTTCTCTCTCTTCATAAATCACACACCCACTTTCTCTGTGTCTTACCATATCACAAAGACACCACCATCTCTGAGTACAATCTATTCCCTAAGCAGTACAGTTACCGTCGGCAACAGCTATGGCGGAGCAGCTCCGGGTTTTTCTTGCAATGGATTTATCAGCTTGAACAGAGTCACGAGCCTTGACAAGTATGATGTTGATTATTACTCTGTTATGATCATAAATGCAACTGAAAAGAACATAGCAGAAATAGAGCAAAGAAAAGATAAAATTGAGCTAAGAGAAAATAAGAGTATTTTTCATTACTTCAACAGTGAGAATATTCCTTATATATAGACGTAATGTGCCTAGCACTTCTTGGATGAATTCCTTCTAACAGAAAATAGTTGTAACAAACTTCCTAGCTGTAGCTGCTGTATTTGCTAAGGCATAAAATCATCCCAGTGGTTGGGCCTTGTTTTGATGCGTGACCCTCTCCTTGGGCTAGTAGCTGTTTGTTCATTTTGGTCCCCACACCGTGGGTTTCGCATAGCTGGGCTGGAATCAACTATAACAATACTCCCCTCTGGAAGACGAACCTTGTCCTCAAGGTTCAGAGATGGAAAAGCCTTGCGAACTTCCTGAACGTCCATCCATGTAGCATCCTCTGGTGGAAAATGTTGCCACAAAATGAGAACTTGGTGATGTGGCTAGCCTTGTTGCATAATAGTTCGAGTTGCAAGCACCTGTTGAGGCTCCATCTGAGGCAAAGTAGGATATGGTAGAATGGTGATTGGCTGCTGACTATTAGGAGTGAAACCAACCGCTTTCTTCAGTAGAGAAACATGAAAAACATTGTGGATTCGAGTAGTGTCTGGGAGTTGCAGTCTGTAGGCGACAGGCCCAACTCGTTCAATGATAGTAAAAGGACCAAAAAACTTCCGGTTCAGCTTTTGATTGCCATGCCCACGGACCGTGCTTTTCCTGTAAGGTTGCAAACGGACTAGAACCCAATCTCCCACTGAGAATTCTTTATCAATGCGCTTTTTATCAGCCTGATGTTTCATGCACTCTTGAGTGAGTTATAAGTTATGCTTGAGCTGAGAAAGTATGACATTCCTTTGCCGAAGTTCATTATCCAAATTGGCATTGGAGGTAGAATAAGGCAGATAGTTACTCAAAGTTGGAGGATGCCTGCCATAAACCACGAGAAAAGGTATCATACCCGCAAAAGTATGGAAAGCGTTATTATATTAATACTCAGCCCACGAAAGAAACTTAACCCACAACTTCGGAGTGTCCTGAAGGCTATCCTCAATGGAGTCTCTATAATGGATCTCTATCCATCATTTTAGAGACCTATATAGAGACCAAGATCAATTTTAGATACCCACTTAGAGACCAAGGCAAAAAATTGTTTTAGAAACCCATTTAGAGACCAAGATAAAAAAAAATATTTCCGATGACGGTGTCTATAAAATTGAGTTTCTATATTGTGTTAATTTTAATTTTACATAATAATTTGATTATGTGTTATTTTTTGTCGTGTGTTACCTTTTTTTAATTAATTGTTATTTACATTAGATCAAATTTTTTAACGAATATTTTAACCAAAAAATAAATAAATTGCGACAAAGATAACATTTAAAAAATTAGAAAAAAGGATAGTTAGGTCGATTTATTTAAACATATACTAATAAAAACTAATAAATAAAACTATATTTTAAAAAATAAATTAAAAAAATAAAATACAAAACCCTAATTAAATATATTAAAAAACTTAATTAAAAAAATAACCTAAACTAAAAATAACGTTAAAAAATAAAATACAAATCATAATTAAATATATTAAAAAACTCAATTAAAAAAATAACCTAAACTAAAAAAACATAAAAAGAGAATTACGTTTAATTACATAATTGAATGAAAAAACTAATTAAAAAAGAAAAAAAAACAATAGTTATGTTGATTTATAATCAATTGACAAATTTATTCATAAAAACAACTGTAAAAAAATATTTTAATTACAAAAAAAAATTACAAGTATATTTTTAGAAAACTACAACTATAAAAAAAAGCTCAATTAGAATAAAAAAATCTATAAATTACAACTATATTAAAAAGAACAACTATTAAAAAAAAACTCAATTACAATCAGAACAGTAGAATAAAACCTAAACTAAAAAAAGTATAATTAAAAAACATAAAACAAAAAAAAAAAAAAAAAAAAAATACAAAACCTTAATTAAAAAAAGTATAATTTAAAAGCCCTAATTAAAAAGGTCTATTTAAAAAACCTTGACTACAATAATGTAATTAAAAAATTCTAAATAAATAAACCCTAATTAAATATATATAAAAATTTATTTACAAAAAAAAAAAAAACAAAACCTAGATATAAAAGCCTATGATCTCACTTCATTCGCCACCCCCCCCCCCCCACATTTCCTTCTTCTTCTCTTCCCTTCCCTGCTGCACCCAACCCCCCACCCCCTCACCCACGCACCCACCCCCTTCCCCTTTCCCTTTCCCTTTCCCTTCCCCGTTGCACCCAACCCACACCCCCCCACTTTCCCCGCTGCACATCCCCCTTCCCCCACTTACCTATCCCCTTTCCCTTCCCTGCTGCACCCCACCCACACCCCCACTTTCCCCGCTGCACACCACCCCCCTCCCAACCTCTGCACCGCACCCCCCGCCACTATCGGCGAAACCACCACCATATGGTTTTTTTTTTTTTTTTTTTCTGTGTTTACCTTTTTTTTGTTGGTGATTGTTGAAAAAAACAATTGTTTTGTATTTTTTTTCTGTTTGTTAATTTTTTTTGTTTTTTTTGTTTTTTTGTTTTTTTAGATCTAACGATGTCAGACAATCTGACATCGTCAGATCTCACATGTTTTTTTTGGAGACTCGTTTTTGTCTTCTTGTATAGTCTCCATTTTCTTCAACAAATTGTTGAAGAAAATGGAGACTAGGTACTATTTTGGAGACTCAAGGCTATTGTGATGTCATTATTTTTCCAAAAAGTGTCAAATAGTATTTTAGAGACTCCCATTGGTGTTGGTTTTTCTTCAATGGAGTCTCTAATAACAGCAATCATTGCAGTTTAGAGACTCTATTGAGGATGCCCTAATAAAACAATGTAAATAAAGTTCCAATGTGCGGTTGAGTCTCTCGGTTTGGCCATCCGATTGGGGATGATACGAGCTACTCATATTCAATGAAGTTCCATGTAACTTAAACAATTCACGCCAGAAAGAACTGATGAATAACTTATCTCGATCACTTACGATAGAGTGTGGCATACCATGTAGACGTGCTACCTCTTTCATAAAGAGATCTACCACCTTTGCGCTTGTCGAATGTGGTCCTAATAGCACAAAATAAGCATATTTCGACAAACGGTCCACCACTACTAGAATCTCAACATATCCCTGTGATACCGACAAGCCTTGTATGAAATCCAATGATATATCCTCCCACACCTGAATTGGAATAGGAAGAGGTTGAAGCAACCCGGCAGGGGCTAAATTGCTAGTTTTTGTTCGTTGACAAAGCAAACAATTCGCCACATATGTGTGCACATCACAACGCATGTTCTTCCAATAACAGTTTGCGGCTATCCGTTAGTACATTCTAAGGAAACCGACATGGCCCCCAACTGGAGAATCATGAAACTCAACCATGACTGCCTTTTGCAAGGACTGAGGAATGACCAACCTATTTCAAAAATATAAGAGCCGTTCATGACTAGTATAACCTGGCAACGTAGAAGGTTGGCTCTGTAGTTGTTCATGTAAGTGGAGAAGTTGTTGCTCCTATTGGTTGGCAACTCTCAATTGATCCAAAAAATGTATATGAACCGTAGAGAATGCTTGAAAATGTGCCTCAGTTGGGTGTCGAGGGAGAGCATCGGCGACAATATTTTCTCGGCCTGGTTTGTACTCAATGCGAAAATTGAAACCCAATAACTTAGTTAACTAGCGCTGCTGATCAAGTGTATGAATCTTCTCCTCCATCAACGCCTTCAAACTGATTTGATCAATGTGAACAACAAAGTGGCGACCTAAAAGGTATTGACGCCATTTTACAATTGCTGCTGTAATCGCCATCATCTCACGCTGGTATGTTGAGGCAGCCTACATGCAGGGACTAAGTTTCTAACTAAAATAGGCAATGGGTCTATTATCTTGCAATAAAGTACCACCTATGCCGATTCTGGATCCGTTAGTCTTAACAATAAAAGTTTTAGTAAAATTCGACAATGCCAATATAGGAGTCGAAACCAGGGCTTATTGTAGGTCCTGAAAGGCTTGTGTCGCTGCAGGAGTCCAAACAAATGCATTAGCTTTTAATAAATCAGTGAGAGGAGCAGCCAGCTTAGCATAACCTTTGATAAAATGCCTATAATAGTCTGATAGACCCAAGAACCCACAGTGACTCTTGAGATTATAAGGTTTGGGCTACCCGAGCACGACATGCACTTTATTTAGGTCCATTGCAACCCCGATATGTGATATAATGTGTCCCAAGTAATCAACCTATTGTTGAGCAAAAAGACATTTAGACTGTTTGGCATAGAAACAATTAGCACGCAATGTATCCAAGACCAAACGCAGATACTGCAAGTGTTGAACTGTTGGGAATATGCCCTATTGCTAAAGTTTGAGATGACCTTATTAGGGTTTAATAAGAATATGCTTTTGTGTTTTATACACAGTGTTATTTGCAGGATGTTCATATTTTCCACTTCGATAAATATGTCCCTAATGCCTATCCAAGAAGAGAAATGTTCTAAAAGGGTATAGGATATTTCGCACTTTCTCTTCGATATGATAAGCATTAAGAAACGATTCATAGCCCTTTAGATTATTCAACTGGGACTAGAATAATCAAGTACGGGTTATCATATGTTATTATCTTTGATTAACATAGTGATGTTGATGATAAATGATGGCGTGCGAAATGTCAAAACAACATGGTGATGTGGACTAATAAACATATGAGTGATCGTTTGTGTACGGATCATTGAATGTGACAATAAATAGTGAACTACATGATTTTAGGTTAATATTTTACTATTTAGTTGAGAATTGTGCAAATTAATCCTCAGACTTAAGAGATTACGGCTGCTGGTTATATCGGGGGCTAAATACTACTTCTGGACAATGCCCGTCTTCTAGGGTGGGTTACCACCTTTTGCGTTTTAGTCTTGTGATATGAATCAACAAGTAATTGTCAAGATAGGATTTGTTAACCTCCGACGCGAGGCGATGTCCTATGATTTTTGAGATTGGTTGGTAAACGAGCAAGTCCTTGGCCAAGGCGAATATGAAGTGATGGAAATGAGTTTTTCCTTGGTATTCAGTTCTCGTTTCACTGATTCATATTTATACATAGTATCGAATGTGGGCTTGACCATTTCATGGTCCTTTCCCGATCGGGGCACTTATAACAGTAGGATCGGACTGCACGCTAATTCTTGACGGTTAAATGGATTCATGAAAGACGTCGTCTTCATTATCGTATACATTCTCATGATACGTTCATTGCTTGTGCGTCACTCATGAGCATGAGGGTATTTCGGTAAATGACTTAGACATTTTTGAAATACATAAGGAGGTTTATTAGGTCCCTCATCGGTACGCGATTATGAATCTTGAAGGTCACACTAATAAGTATCATGAATAAGTTCACCAGAAACTTATATTTTATGGTTGGTGGCTTTAAGGTGTTAAGAGTCATCTATGTTGGTATTTGGGCCAAAAGTGTAATTTTGAAAAGTTTTGGGGTCAAATTGTAATTACTAAAACTTTTGGGGCCAAACTGTAATTATTGAAAAGTTGCTTCAATATGTTTATTCTAATAGAGATTAGAATTGGCAAAAATATTATATATATATATATAAAGGTGTTCATATATATGTATGTGTAATGATGATATAATTTGTGAAATACCACGTCATCGTCTTATTTTTCAAAAGGTGAAATTGCAATTTAATGACTAGATAATTACATGTGGCATTCACATGTAGAGGTTGATGACTAGGATAGTCCATGTCATCAATCCTAGTCATTTGAATTTAAAATGAATGGATAAGATTGATTTTTGAATAAAGACAAAAGGATCTTGACCATTGCTTTTGTTGATAAAGCCTTTTTGACAACTGTCAGGAGAGAGAATAAAGTTACCTTTAGATTGTAATGATTACAATCCTAAGGCTTGCATGACTTTTACTTTAGAAGGAAGCAACTGTGATTGGCTAACTAATAAAGTAACATTATATATATAATTATATGAGTATGTTTTATATATATAATAAAAGATGACAATCTTCTCTTACCACCCACTTGCAATTTTGGCCAAGGGGTAGATGAGAGAGAAGATTATCATCTTTCATCATCTAAAGCTAATGATTGAAATCAAATGGCTTGCATGGCTTGTCATGAAAATGTGACAATAGTGATTGGTCACTTAATTTATTATTAGCTTATATTAGATGACAACACTCTCTCTCATCATGTGACAACTACACATACATGCACATACAATTCGGCCAAGGCATACAAGGAGATGAGAGAGAACTTCATCTTCTTCATCTTTGAGCTTGAACTTTCGGCCATAGCTAGAAGTTCATGAAGCTTTTTCTTTTTTGATCAAAACCACATATTCATAGTTTCTTACATTGAAGATATACTAGCACATTCTATCTTCAAGGTGGGGTAGGACTTTGGATGCTTGGTGGACTAACTAGAACTTTCAAGTTAGAAGGATTCAAAGGCTTGTCTACTATCTACATCTTCTCCAAAGTGATCTACTAGTGAGGTATACCTATGAACCTCCTTTTGTTTATGTATATATAGTTGATATATATATGTGTTGATAATCAATGGGTATAATGAGATGTTAGCATGTTAATCCTTGTTACGAAACTTGCAAAATTTTTGTAGATAGCCTATGTAGTTTTCGGCTATGCCAAGGTGTCCATGCATGACATTCTAGATTTTGAATCCAACTTATGATTATGTAATGGCATGATATCTTATGTTGGCTACCACCCATTTCAAGTGGTATCAGAGCCATGTTGTTATGTCCATTGATTATCAAATGTTGGTCATGTGTTTTTGAACCCTATGGCCGAAAATGTGCTTGTTGATTTGCAAGTTTTTGATGTTTAGACTTTAGTCTACAGACATGCATGTTCATGTCTAGTTTAGATCTTTGATTGATAATGTAGATCTTGAATATATATTTGTGTGTATATGTCTTAGCTTGAACTTGCATGCTACACCTATTTGTAGTGATGGCTGAAAATCACTAGGATGCTTGAGATGTTTTGCCTTCTTGATATATGAGCTTAAATGAAAAGACAATGATGGATTTGGTCTTTGCATGTTAATATTAGACTTTGGATAAAAGTCTATGTTTGAAAGAGTCATATTAAAAAGGGGTTTTCTCTTGCATGTATAAAGTCAAAGTTTTAGAAAAGACAAGTTTTCCATTTATATGGTGTTGGCCAAAATTCTCTTTGTTGTAGGAGATTGATTTTGTTTTGTTGTATATGACAAGATGATAGTAGTTGCCTTGAAGTACCCAAAAGATTATTTCTATTATATGCATGTGTTGGAATAAAAGTTTAAAAGATAGTTTTAGCTTATTTTTAATGATCATGCTTATGAGGACTACTTGATGATTAAAAGTGTTTAATTGTCAAGATTACAACTTATCTATGTGTCTTGAATATGGCAAAATATATGTTACATAGTTGGCCTATATGTTTTAATCTTGAAATTAGAAATTATCTAATAAGTAGTATTGAGATATTTCTAAATTTGAGAAAATTGAAAGTTGATCATCTAATGATATAATACTTTCAAAGGACTATTGGGCTATAGTTAACGTATATTGGCCTTTAGAGACATGTTGATTTGGGTTTGGGCCTTGTGTACATCTACTCGTGCTCGATTTTAACCTATTGGGCCACTTTGTGTTAACGGGCCATGGACTTGTGTTTTTCTTTAAAGTTTTGGACTTAGATGTGAATATAATTAATTATAAGGAGTTATGAATTAATGGGCCATTATGACTTGCATATACAAAAGGAGTTTTATAATTATGCAAAAGGGCATTGATTTAGTTTATTCTTTCATAATTGATGAATATATTAAACTTGAATGCTAGATATTAATATGTTGATTATTATATTTTGATATGAATAATCATGCATATTTATTATTTTGAGAATGATGAATTTGATCATGGACTTGGGCTTTAGGGTCAAAAGATGTTGGGTTGTAATATGAGATGCAAGTCTCAATTTATTTCTTGTCATTTGAGAGAATTATGTAGTGAGGACTTTTATGTAATTCTTCAAGAGATAACTTGACAAAGGCCCAATGGACTTTTCCAAGGAGTTGGAAGCCCAATGGACTTTTCCAAGGAGTTGGAGGCCCAATGGAGATTTCAAGGAGTTGAAGATCTTTTAAAGTAAATAGTTTTATTTCTTTAAGCCCAAAAGCCAAGCCCATAATCCACCATTTATTTATCTTTGCATTCATACTATTTAAATTGCTATAATTGTGATTATTAGCTTAATAGTATGTAGAATGCTTATTATTTTGATGAGATTGTGTTTACTCCCTACGTGCAAACGAATATTAGATTTTCAAACGGTAAAAGGTGTTTTATCGTAGTTTTTGGCCATCCTAAGATATTTAATAAGACCCAAATGAATACGATCCTTCTTACCCAAAGGTAGAGGATATGTTTCAAAGTAAGTTTATTATAATCGCTAGAATGAAACATAGTGATGTGGTTGTCTGCCAAAATCTAACAGTCAACATAGCCACAAAGGCTTGAGACTATTGATTCAATTTGTGGGATACTAAGTGATGGCGGGTACAATCAAACTAGATCACCTAATCAATTATAACCATAAAGGTTTGAGATCAAGTGATTTAGGGACTAAAGTAGACCATACCCCATTTAGAGAAATAGACAACAAAAAGTTGTTGACCTTAGGTATTCATGTTTCAACACAGCCACAAAGGTTTGAGGAATGTGTCTGATCATATGAACTTGGTCATCCCACTTAGAGTCTTTTCATAGATTCATGTTTTCTCATTAAGGGAGTATGAGATTTAAAACAAATAGTGGGAGTAGCTATTATATCTTGCAATTTAATAGCTTTACATATATTCTTATTAGCTTGCAATCTTACTTTCTATTATATTTACTTTTTCTGCAGTTTAATGGCTTCGTTCATAAATCCTATTTTGTCCATTCTTAATCATGATTATTTAGTTGGACCAAACTTTGAAAATGGTACAAAAGTTTAAGGGTAGTCCTCCGATTTGAGAGAATTGAGTATATTTTAGATGTCCCGACATTTGCTCTTGTTAATGAGATTGCTTCTGAGAGCAACAAGGTCACTTACTATAAGTGGGTCCAGGATGACATGCGTGCTAGGGGATACATTATTTCATCAATGAGCGATGATCTGCGTCGATTCTATGAGGGGTTGCCTCATTTCGTAGATATCATTCGTTGTTTGGAAGAATCCTTTGACGAGCGTAGTCAGTCTATGAGATTCCAGTTGACTCGTGAGCTTTTTAGTATGAGACTTGAGGAAGGGGATGACATGAGCCAGCACTGCCTCAGAATGATTTACTTGGTAACTCAATTGGAGACATTTGGTTTCGTCATGGATCCCCGACTTTAGGTAGACTTGATCTTGCTGTCTCTTCCACCATCCTACTCTCCTTTGATCTTGGACTTTCACGTGCACAGAATTGAGATCACACTGAATGAGTTGCCAGATATTTTGTCTAGCTGGCAGAACCTTGGTTTGGATGCAGGGCCCGATCCCCATGTTGAGTCCTTTCCTTTTGTGGCTGTGCCCAGCCAAAACAGAAACAGAAGAAAGAGGAGGATGAGACATAGGAGAAGCCGGGTTGTGACATTCTTACCAGGAGATCTCTCATCAGGAAGGTATTGAGTAGTTGACACTGTTTATGCATGATTTGGTTGTTTTGGATCGGCTTGGTATGCGATCCCAATTTTGAAAATGTTTATAAATGTTTTAGATTAGTTTGAATGTTTCTTTAAATAGTAGTGACTATTATCAATCTTTTCTTACCATGGGTAATTTTTGGAATTGATCATTTGTAAGAAATGATTGGCATTTTTGTATATGTTTCATTGATAGTAATGAAATGATCGGAATGCGTGTCGGAAGAAACGATGTCTTCAAACTCAAACATTTATATTTCATTGGTTTGCATTTATAGAAATGTCTAAATACCAAATCATACATATATTGTCTTGAACTTTAAAATGGTCAAGAGTTAAAGACTTGAATTCTTGTATTTATCTATCTAAATGAGTTTGATAGATTAATTATTCTTTTTGACAAAAGAGTTTGTTCAAAATAAATAATTGAATGAAATGGAGCTTATGAGACTTGTCTAGAATATGTTGGGTTATAAAAGAAGATTAGAGAATGCATCTTTTATCACCATAATCTTTCAAATTGATTTTAAACTTATACCATGTTTTAATTCTATAGCTGTATAGAATTTAAACTCTTTCATGCATAGTTTCTTTAGAGAAATGTAACTATAATGAAATGGTTAAAATGAAAAGATAGAGATCGTTTTCATTAAATGAAGGTGATATCTAAATTTATAAGAAAAGTTAGTGGGAGTTAATGCCCTTAACAAGTCTTGTAAATTTATGATACCTTCATTCGTCAAAGTCCAATTGAATTTTATATCATGTTATTTTTCATGGGTAAACCAATCATGTCTTGTAAGTGTCATGTTTATGAAGTACAATGATATGATTATTTGCTTTCTCATTGCCTGTGTAAGACCCGGTCCGAGACCACGTATGCATATAGGTTATATCATACATAATAAATCATTTTGTATGCTTTTAAATTAATTTATGTGCATTTATCTCGATTTACGTGCATTGTATTGGTTACCGTGCATTCGAGTATTTTAAATACCCTATACGATAATTGGATTTTATTGCGTAGGCTATCTAACTAGAATACTTAGATTAGAACCAAAATAA
Source organism: Ehretia macrophylla (assembly GCA_037974665.1). NCBI lineage: Eukaryota > Viridiplantae > Streptophyta > Magnoliopsida > Boraginales > Ehretiaceae > Ehretia > Ehretia macrophylla. Next base: position 82,978,602 of record CM075780.1, read on the forward strand.
CTTGAGTGGGACAAAATGGCATGCTAGTAAAACATAGTTTAGTTGGAGGGCACTCTCATCATTAGACAACTTAGATATTATCTCAATACACACCAAATCCTTACAACACATACTACACCACTCAACACACACAAAATCTCTATACACACACTGGAGAACTCAACCAAGAGAAGAGAGGAAGAGGGGGAAGAAGATCTCCAAGCCATCCCTAGCATCTTTCCTTGTGTTTCCTAGTTTTTTTCAAGGGAGTCTTGATCCATTTCCGTCTAGAACACAAGAGCAAAGGTGAGGGTTCTTTCAAAATGGCTATTTATGAGATATAAATGCATAATGATGGGTTCATAAGGCTTGTATGGAGTTATATTTGAAATTCCATGGATTAGAATTGTTTAAAGCATGCTTGTTGGTGATTTAAACCAATGTTATGTTTCTGAAATTTTTGAATGTTATTAATGATGAAGCTTGTATCTAGCTATACAAATATAGTTGATTGTTGCTTATTTAGGTTGCTAGAGGTTGCTTGAATGAATAGGCGTTGTAATTGATGATATGGTAGCAAAACATACAAGAATTTTCGGAATAACCATTCTGGACAGATTTGAGCAATCAAAATTTTTATCCTGTTTTTATAGGTAGATGATTTTATAAAATCTGGAAAATTCAGAGAAGGTAGAAAACTCATAAAGGAACATTTCTCCAGTTGGCCATGTCATGAGAAAAAAATCATTTTCATGCTCAAAAATACATGAGACAGTAGGTTACGGGATTTTTTGTGAAATCTGACAGCTCACTGCCTTAAGTTTCTTTTGCGTATTAAAAATAGTAAACGATCTTGAAAAAGGCTGAAATTTGGAGGGTCACTATATTTTTCAGTTTTGAACAAATATTGAAGAAATAAGCTAAGACTAGTTTTGACATTAAGACCCCAAAAAATGGAAAAAACCGCAAGTTGTCCTGGATAGGTACTGGTGCTGGATAGTTTTTGTGCAATCTTATGGAAATGGTCATAACTTTTAGATCTTAAGTCAAAATTGAGTGAAATTTGTGGAGAGTTAAAGAATTCATAGATCTTCGATTCGATATATGATTCACTAAATTCCAAAATCATTTGCTAGGGTAACTGAATGAAGAAAGTCAGGTCATGTTATGAAGAACTATGTTGGTGATTATTAGTAACTTTGTTTTGAAGCATATTATGTTTTTATATTACGTAGATCGGGACTATATGATTGAAATAAGAACTGGACAGAGATTTAAGTGGTTGATTTTGTATGTTTTAAGTAGATTTTATGAATAAATGTTATTAGATCTTGCATAGGAACTTGATTATGAAGCCCTATACAACTTGTATGCCTTGTAGTTGCCTATTTCATGTTTTAGATTGGTTTGTTTGATGATTTCTAAGGATATAGCAGGCCGTCCAGATTTGTTATGATATAGATATGTATGATTTGAGATGATATTGAGGTTACATGCTGATTAATCTTGTAGTTAGAGAAGTATATAAAGCCCTTGTTGATTATTCACTTAAGTGGTGTTGATTGATGAATTTATATGGCTATGTTGTGACTTTCTAAATGTTATTATTATGTTCCACCATGTTGGGTGTTGGATTCATGATTGTCCAAACGGTACACTTACGACTACACGCTTATATGTTATGTGCATGAAATATACGTGAACATGCTTGGTTTATGCTCAAGCCATGAATATGCTTGAATATGTTGAATCATGTAAATTGCTTAGGTATGCTTGATTAAATTTGAATCATACACATCATTCTCTCGCTTGGTACAACCCTTGGAGAGTTGGGACATATTATTAGCATACCCTCTCGCTTGGTACAACCCTTGGAGAGTTGGGATGTATTTTTGGTGTTAACTCTCTCTCGCTTGGTACAACCCTTGGAGAGTTGGGACATGTTATTAGTATTCTCTCTCGCATGGTATAACCCTTGGAGAGTTGGAACGTATCATTAGCATACTCTCTCGCTTGGTACAACCCTTAGAGAGTAGAATTGAGTATTGGTGTTGATGTTGTTGCCATATATGACGTTCACTTATTAGTTTTGTCTACTCTTGCTTGGTACAACCCTTGAAGAGTAGAAATGCATGATTGATACGTTGTTTAGTTTGTTCCTGTATATCTGTCATCCATGTTAATCTTGTTATTCTTGATGTATATACATAGCATGGTTTTGGAAAGAAGTTTGTGAAAAGATAAAACCTTTGAGAAATCCTTCATTTCTCATCCTTACTGAGCTATATGCAGGACTAGCTCACCCATCTTTCTAATACTTACAGGTGAGACCGAGGCCCAACCAATTGTACAGGTTGAGAGTGATGAGGCTTTATGTGATGAGACTGATTTCTGCCTTTGTTGACCTCCATGCTTGTGTTGCAGACTTAGTTTGATAATAGGAACTGATGATGTACTTTTAAATAGCCTTGTGTTATGTAATATTCTTTTGGAACTATTAACTACATACTTAGTTTGATTACCATTCTTTTGAGGCCTAGATGTCTGTATTTGGCCACGTAGGAAGTACAAACAGGGATGCTAGGTCTTGTAATTATGAAACAGGTTGTTGTGGCTTTTTATGTCAAATGCCATGTGTATTTTTTTGAAGTTACTTGTGGAAGTTAATGAATGTTTAGGTTATTAAATAGAGATCTTACAGGTATTAAGCTGAATGACACGTTGCGCTCCGACCTTAACCTTCGTGAGTCTTGGTCCCGGGGCGTGACAGCCTGTACACCAAGTTACGATCTTAAAGTCCTCTTTAAGATGGAGGAATCTAAGAAATTTTGGTCTATAGTCTCAAAGACAGGGTATCCGTCTTTTCTTGTAGGTTTTCTTCCAACTATTAAGGAAAGGTCACGAATGGTTTTTGCATCTAATCCTTATGCTATTTGCATTCTCCTTTAAAATGCAATGGCAAGTACTTGGCACGATATAATGTAATGAGTTACATGATAGATATCGGAGAGAATACATATAAGTTCTAGTGATCTTATTGTTATAATGATCTCTATATGAACTTTAACCCATAATTTTAAGGTTTATGGTTACAGTGAAGTTCTTAGTGAATAATTCACTTAAAAGGATAAAAATGTATTTAGTGGATTTGTGAATTATTGGAAAGAGTTTTGAATAATGATAAATAATAGTTATGTTATTATTTGAGCCTAGATGTTGCTTGACTTTTATGATGTTTGGATAATATATGGTTCTGTCTATTGATAGTAGCCGATGCAATATGGTGGCTATCATAGAGGCTTTTTGCACAAGCTTAAAAGGACTCGATCTCATCAAGAGTCCAAACCTGTAAAAAGTCAATTCAAGAGTTTCTTTCTTGATAAGAAAATGAATTAACAGATAAAGATCCTATAATTATTTCTATAGATGACCCACTGATCCTGTAAAATCAGTTACAGTTGATAACCATCTTTGGGAAGATGAGTATAGAGATACAAATGTAAAATGCACTAGATCCTATGGTTGATAGCATTAATGCAAGTGGGAGATTGTTGGGGATATGCCCTAATGCTAAAGTTTGAGATGACCTTATTAGTGTATAATAAGAATATGCTTGTGTTTTATACACAATGTTATTTGTAGGATGTTCATATTCTCTGCTTCGATATGAATATGTCCCTAATGCCTATCCGAGAAGAGAAATGTTCTAAAAGGGTTTAGGATATTTCGCACTTTCTCTTCGATATGATAAGCATTAAGAAACGATTCATAGCCCTTCCGATTATTCATCTGGGACTAGAATAATCGAGTACGGGTTATCATATGTTATTACCTTTAATTAACTTAGTGATGTTGACGATAAAAGATGGCGTGCAAAATGCCAGAACAACATTGTGATGTGGACTAATAAACATATGAGTGATCGACTGTGTACGGATCATTGAATGTGATAATAAATAGTGAACTACATGATTTCAAGTTAATAGTTTACTATTTAGTTGAGAATTGTGTAAATTAATCCTCAGACTTAAGAGATTATGGCTGCCGGTTATATCAGGGGCTAAATACTGTGTTTGGACAATGCCCGTCTTCTATAATGTGGGTTACGGCCTTTCCTGTTTTAGTCTTGTGGTATAATCCGACAAGTAATTGTCAAGATAGGATCTGTTAACCTCTGACAAGAGGCGATGTCTTATGATACCTAAGATTGGTTGGTAAACGAGCAAGTCTTTGGCCAAGGCGAGTATGAAGTGATGGAAAAGAGTTTTTCCATGGTAGTCATCTCTCATTTCAGCGATTCAGATTTATACATAGTATCAGATGTGGGCTTAACCATTTCATGGTCCTTTCCCGATCGGGGCACTTATAACAGAAGGATCGGACTACACGCTAATTCTTGACGGTTAAATGGATTTATGAAATACACCATCTTCATTATCGTATACATTGTCATGATACGTTCGTTGCTAGTGCGTCACTCATGAGCATGAGGGTATTTCGGTAAATGACAGAGACATTTTCGAAATAGATAAGGAGGTTTATCAGGTCCCTCATCGGTACGCGATCATGAATCTAGAACATCATACACTAATAAGTATCATGAATAAGTTCACCGGAAGCTTGTATTTTGTGGTTGGTGCTTTAAGGTGTTAAGAGTCATCAATGTTGGTATTTGGGCCAAAAGTGTAATTTTGGAAAATTTTAGGGTCAAATTGTAATTACTAAAACTTTTGGGGCCAAACTGTAATTATTGAAAAGTTGTTTCAATATGTTTATTCTAATAGAGTTTAGAATTGGCAAAAATATTATATATATATATATATATATATATATATATATATATATATATATATATATAAAGGTGTTTATATATATGTATATGTGTAATGATGATGTAATTTGTGAAATGCCACGTCATTATCTTAGTTGTCAAAAGGTGAAATTGCAATTTAATGACTAGATAATTACATGTGGCATTTGCATGTAGAGGTTGATGACTAGGATAGTCCATGTCATCAATCCTAGTCATTTGAATTTAAAATGAATGGATAAGATTGATTTTTGAATAAAGACAAAAGGATCTTGACCATTGCTTTTGTTGATAAAGCCTTTTTGACAACCGTCAGGAGAGAGAATAAAGTTATCTTAGATTGTAATGATTGCAATCCTAAGGCTTGCATGGCTTTTACTTTAGAAGGAATCAATTGTGATTGGCTAACTAATACGCCTGACCTAGGGTCGCGGTTGTAGTGCATGGCACCAGAGGGTCTCTTTTCAGTCCTGTACACGCGACGGGATGACGCACGACTGCTCGAGAGCTGAATGGACCAACCACCACTTGTTGTGATGTCCGTCGCGCTGGACTCGCATTTTGGCCAACTGTCCCTTGAGACATGGGAGGCCACAATCCGCCCCTACGCTCGAACCCAGCATCCCAGTGTTGGGACACGGGGTGGGGGGCGATGCGATACGGGATGCCCAGGCAGGCATGCCCTCAGCCTGACGGCTTTGGGCGCAACTTGTGTTCAAAGACTCGATGGTTCACGGGATTCTGTAATTCATGCCAAGTATCATATTTCGCTACGTTCTTCATCGATGCGAGAGCTGAGAAATCTGTTACCGATTGTCATTTTTGTTTTGTAAGGGACCGAGGACTAACCCAACACCCCGCAGACAGGGCAAGGATAGGCAGTCCCCCATATTTCATTTGCCTTCGCACATTCCGCGCCAGGGTTCGTTGTTTGTGGGGCGTTCACCCCGACTCCCCCGCATCGGCCCCGTATTGTTTAAACGGGTTCGCAGGTCGTTCTGCCTTCGTAGGGTTCGACAATGATCCTTCCGCAGGTTCACCTACGAAAACCTTGTTACGACTTCTCCTTCCTCTAAATGATAAGGTTCAGTGGACTTCTCGTGACGTTGCGGGCAGCGAACCACCCACGTCGCCACGATCTGAACATTTCACCAAATCATTCAATCAGTAGGAGCGACGGGCGTTGTGTACAAAGGTAATGGACATAGTCAACGCGAGCTGATGACTCACGCTTACTAGGAATTCCTCGTTCAAGACCAACAATTGCAATGACCTATCCCCTTCTCGATGAAATTTCAAAGATTACCCGGGCTTGTCGGCTAAGGCTATAGACTCGTTGAATATATCAGTGTAGTGCGCGTGCGGCCCAGAACATCTAAGGGAATCACAGACATGTTATTGTCTCAAACTTCAGCAGCCTAAAGGGCCATAGTCCCTCTAAGAAGCTAGCTGCGGAGGGATACCTTCGCATAGCTAGTTAGGAGGCTGAGGTCTCGTTTGTTAACATAATTAACTAGACAAATCACTCCACCAACTAAGAACGGCCATGCACCACCACCCATAGAATCAAGAAAGAGCTCTCAGTCTGTCAATCCTTACTATGTCAGGACCTGGTAAGTTTTCCCATGTTGAGTCAAATTAAGCCGCAGATTCCACTCTTGGTGGTGCCCTTCCGTCAATTCCTTTAAGTTTCAGCCTTGCGACCATACTCCCCTCGGAACCCAAAAACTTTGATTTCTCATAAGGTACCGGCGGAGTCCTAAAAACGATATCCGCCAATCCCTGGTCGGCATCGTTTATGGTTGAGACTAGGACGGTATCTGATTGTCTTCAAGCCCCCAACTTTCGTTCTTGATTAATGAAAACATCATTAGTAAATGTTTTCGCAGTTGTTCGTCTTTCATAAATCCAAGAATTTCGCCTCCGACTATGAAATACGAATGCCCCTAACTATCCCTGTTAATCATTACTCTGATCCCGAAGGCCAACTCAATAGGATCGAAATCCTATAATGTTATCTCATGCTAATGTATACAGAGCGTAGTGAGACAGAGCGTGCGCAGCAGATGCCCTGTCCTGCTCCTAACCCCAGAGGGTAGGGCTGAGATACGCCTTTCCATATAGTCAGCAAGCATAAGCATTGAAACACAAGGTCCAGAGCAGTTGAAATACCTGAAACCAAAAGATATATCCATTAGCACCCGTTCCGTTCAACTCGTGGGGCTTTGCTTCAGCGTAGTTCCCAGGGGGGGACCCCAAAACTCTTAGTATGTGACATACTCCCCTACCCAATTCGCAAACGCCCTTGTTGCGGACTTCACCTGTTGCTACGATACGCACATGGGCCAACGAGCAAGGCACTAGTCAACACCCCAACACCACAAACCGCGGCACCTAACTGCAAGACTCCCTCCACACTTGCCAACAAACCAGAGATATGACATCTTCGAAAGTGCAAGGCGATTGCCTACCAGGAAACCAGACGGTCACAAATAGACGGATGACGCACCATGGACGAGCAGGTTATGCCCACTGAAACCTGTCTCCCATAAAACAAGGAATGTTGCCCCCAGGCGTTGGGTGAAGCCCAACAATGCATGACGTTCCTCAAAACAAGGAGCATGGCGCTCCACAAAAAAGGCAGGCCCACCTGGTTGCGGCTTGGAGGGAGGGACAGTCCCCTACCCACAGACCGCCCTCAAAACTAGATGGAAAGACCCCGCGCTCGAATCCATTCGGGGGGATGTGTGCAACCCCGCAAGCACTCGGAATCCCGAACACACCACAAAATTGTCGTCTGTTTATGGAAGAATGACCGGTTGGCTCTGATACCAACTGGGATAGAGCACGTGCAGCAGGCGCCCTGTCCGGCTCCCAACCCCAGAGGTTAGGGCTGAGATACGCCTTTCCACAGAGTCAGTAAGTATAACCATCGAAACACAAGGTCCAGAGCAGCTGAAATATCTGAAACCAAAGGATATATCCGTTAGAACCCGTTTCGTGTGACTCGTAGGGCTTGGCTCCTGGCATAGTACCCAGGGGGGACCCTAAAACTCTGAGCACGTGACAATAGGATTGCTTTGAGCACTCTAATTTCTTCAAAGTAACAGCACCAGAGGCACAACCCGGCCAGTTAAGGCCAGGAGCGCATCGCCTACAGAAGGGACGAGACGACCGGTGCACACCTGAGGCGGACCGGTCGACCCATCCCAAAGTCCAACTACGAGCTTTTTAACTGTAACAACTTAAATATACGCTATTAGAGCTGGAATTACCGCGGCTGCTGGCACTAGACTTGCCTTCCAATGGATCCTCGTTAAGGGATTTAGATTGTACTCATTCCAATTACCACACTTTTTGAGCCCGGTATTATTATTTATTGTCACTACCTCCCCGTGTCAGGATTGGGTAATTTGCATGCCTGCTGCCTTCCTTGGATGTGGTAGACGTATCTCAGGCTCCCTCTCCAGAATTGAACCCTAATTCTCCGTCACCCGTCACCACCATAGTAGGCCACTATCCTACCATCGAAAGTTGATAGGGCATAAATTTGAATGATGCGTCGCTGGCACAAGGGCCGTGCGATCTGTCGAGTTATCATGAATTATGGCAGCAACGGGTAGAGCCCGCATCGACCTTTTATCTAATAAATGCATCCCTTCCAGAAGTCGGGATTTGTTGCATGTATTAGCCCTAGAATTATTACAGTTATCTGAGTAGTAGATACCATCAAACAAACTATAACTGATTTAATGAGCCATTCGCAGTTTCACAGTCTGAATTAGTTCATTCCTACACATGCATGGCTTAATCTTTGAGACAAGCATATGACTACTGGCAGGATCAACCAGGTAGCATTTCTCACCGATGCCGGCATCGCACGAGGCACATCATCCCCTAAGGGTCGATGGCTCGAGACGAGCGCACGACCGTTGTACACAATTAGTGACGAACGCTGCTTTCAAGCAAAGAGAGGCCAAGGACCCCATACTGTCATGGTATGCCACATCCGAGAGATCGAGCGACGCCCCACGGGCCACGTATGCCGTACTTGTTGGAGTGAGCAGCGTGGAACACGGGTCGTGCTTAAGGGTTCGCCCCACATCATCCACGAAGGCAGACGCAAGGCAAAAGATGGGCGATATGACTTTAGACTGCCTTCTTTGTAGGTACGCAACACAAGAAACCGACTGATCGACTGAGACAACGTAAGCACTCGACCCGCGAATGAGGAGGCAAGCAGGGGCGGACGTCGCTGCTCAAGCAGGGATCCAACCAATCCATACAAGCCGACCACCACTCACGCGCTATCATATTCGCTATGCCCTGACCACCAAGCCGGTAATCGCCCAACCGTCTAGGCAAACGAAGCCCTTCAAGCGAACGGAATCGGCGAGATGGCCCGACCACACACCGCTAGGCAAGAAGAATTTATGAGGGACACGGGACAGGAACGGCACAAGGTGCATGACCAGGCCGCATGTCGAAAGCTTAAGGGCCTACTTCGTGGTGCCCGACCATGCACCGATTGCACGCAACTGACGTACCAACCGAAAGCGGACTTCCTGCCCACGCGATGCTTGGATTGCCACAACACTAGACCACGTTCGTCGCATTACGACTCAGTGAGGACCATCGCGTCGTGTGCTAGACGATTTGCGCATCACACAGGCCATTGGGAACATACCGCGGGACGGCTTTGAGTTAGTACAGTGCTAGGATCGCCACAACATTGAAGCTCTAGCCATCGTCTCATCGCAATGCTCGCGTCATCACTTAACGAAAGCCAAGGCCGTGTGCTAGGCGATTCACGCATCGTGCAGTCACCCATCGTCCCCCTATATGTACACACATGCACTGAATGGGACAAGCAAACTTTCTGCCCACGCGGTGCTTGGATCGCCATAACACTGGACCCGTCTGTCGTATTATGACTCAGTGAGGACCATCGCATCGTGTGCTAGGTGATTCTCGTATAGCGTAGGCCTGTAGGAACACACCGGGGGACGACTTCGAGGTAGCACAGTGCTTGGATCACCACGACATTGATGCATCAGCAATCGTCTCATCGCAACACTCGCGCGTCGTTGCTTAACGAAAGCTAATGCCACATGTGCTAGCCGATTCGCACATCATGCATGCCCGCCACCGTCCCCCTGTATGCACCCGTATGCACGGAATGGGACAAGCAAACTACCTTCCTGCCCATGCGGTGCTTGGATAACCATGACATTAGACCACGTCCGTCGCATTACAACTTAGCGAGGACCATGGCGTCGTGTTCTAGGCGATTCGCACATTGTATAGGCCCGTCGGAACCAACCGAGGGATGGCTTCAAGGCCGCATGGTGCTTGGATCACCACGACATTGAGGCATCAGCAATCATCTCATCACAACGCTCGTGTCGTTGTTTAACGAAAGCCCATGCCATATGTGCTAGGCGATTCGCGCATCGTGCATGCCCCTACCATCCCGCTGTATGCACCCGTATGTACGAAACGGGACAAGCAAACTATATTCCTGCCCAAGCGGTGCTTGGATTGCCACGACACTAGACCATGTCCATCGTATTACGACTCAATGAGGACCTTGGCGTCATGTGCTAGGCGATTCGTGCATCAGACAGGTACGTCAGAACCCACCGGGGAATGGCTTCAAGGCCACATGGTGCTTGGATCGCCATCGTACAGCATGGGCACCCCATACGCGCATGTTCATGCAGCATGGGCGCCCTATGTGCGCACATTCGTGCGTCATGTACGCACCATCGGGTGGGTTGGCCGCGCCATGCGCACACCATCGTGCGGCATGGGCGCCCCATACGAGCACCTTCATGTAGTATGCACGCACCATCGTGTGGCATGGGTACCCTATGTGCGTACCTTCATGCTGTATGTGGGCCGCATGCGTGCACCATCGTGCCGCATGCGCATCCCATTCGCGCACCTTTGTGAGGCATTGGTGACCTATGCGCGCACCTTCGTGCGGTATACGCGTACAATTGTGCAGCATGGGCACCCCATGGGCGTACCATCGTGTGGGATGGGCTCCTCATCTGCACACCAACGTGCGGCATGGGCACCCCAATTGCTCACCTTCGTGAGGTATGCGGGCCACATGCGCGCACCATCGTGCGGTAGGGGCGCCCCATGCGTGCACCTTCGTGTGGCAGGGGTACCCTATGCGCGCGCCCCACGTGGCTTAACTGCTTGCCCCATCATGCCCCATGCGTTACCCCACTGCTTGCCAAGCCGTGCCCCAATTGCGTGCCAAGTTGTGGCTCATCCAAGGCCCCAAGTACATGCCCCATCCGAGGCCCAATCGCGCCCCGTCGTGCAACACCGTGGGCAGTCGTGCCGCAACCGTTCACCAACGTGCCCAGCCGTGCCGAAGATATGGGCAACTTAACCTAAGTCACCGTTAATGCTGAGGGAAGAATGTTAGGCACTTCGGCAGGTCGGCAGCACACAAGGTCGGATTCAAATTTTTTGCCATCTCTTACAAAGCAAGCATAGTGTCACGGGATCAGAGATTGAGTCTGAAAATCCTGTCGCCGTGCGGCCTTAGCCAACACTGAACACCGGATGAATCTTCAACTTGGGTGGTAGCTCAAGTTAAGAAACTTTGCCGACCCGTTTCACTACCCTGAACGGTCCTTCATATCTCTGCACCAATCCTTTATGCACCAAACGAAAGGACTTGAATTGTGTAGGAATCAATTTCACTATCACCATGTCACCTTCGTTATACTCCACGAACCGTCTCTTTTTGTAGGCCCACTTCTTCATTTTCTTGGCTACTTTTTCAAGAGTGGCACGGGCCATGTCCCGTTCCTCCTGCATCTCCTTGGCAAACTTGTAGGTAGCTGGGGCATTCCCTGTATCGCCAGAGTCAACTGTGTATGGGGTTAACGGTTGTCGGCCAGTGGCTAGTTCAAACGGGCTCCGTCCTATTGATTCTGTCCTTTGGAGGTTATAGGAAAACTGGGCCACATCAAGCAACCGAACCCAGTCTCGCTGATTGGCACTCACATAATGCCGTAGGTACAGCTCCAATAGTGCATTCACCCATTCTGTCTGCCCATCGGTTTGCGGATGAAAGCTTGTTGAGAAGGCCAGGTCGGAAACAAGCAACTTGAACAGCTCAGACCAGAACTTGCCAGTAAAACGAGGGTCACGATCACTGACTATCATCTTCGGCACTCCCCACCATTTCACCACGTACCTCATGAAGAGTCTGGTTGTCTCTTGTGCGGTAACATCCAGCGAGGCTAGGATGAAGATAGCAAACTTTGAAAACCTGTCCACCACGACCAAAATTGTTCCACATCCCTTTGACTTCGGCAGGCAAGTGATGAAGTCCATCGTGACACTTTCAAATGGGCACTCTGGCACTAGTAACGGTTGTACGAGTCCAGCCGGATGTTTCTGCTCGATCTTGTCTTGCTGGCACACAAGGCATGTCTGCACATAAGTCTCCACATCGTCTCGTATCTGTGGCTAGTAATAAGCATTCTCGACCAAGGCCATGGTGCGATGCATGCCAGGGTGACCTACCCACAATGAGTCATGGCACTCCTTCAGAATTTCACGCCTCAAGTTTCCCCACTTCGGCACGTACAGTCGATCACCCTTCGTTAGCAACCGTCTGTCCCTTTCCCAAAACCGTCGGGTCTTGCCTTCCTTGGCATAGTTGATCAATCCTTGAGCAACTGGATCATGCTTCAGTCCCTCCCGTGTCTTGTCATTCAAGGGACTAGTGGGACGGCTAATGGTAGTAAGCTCTGCCTTTCGGCTCAGTGCATCGACAACACGGTTGTCACGGCCTGGCTTGTACTCCATCACGAAATCAAACTCCATCAAAAATCCTTGCCACCGGGCTTACTTGGGTGTCAGCTTCTTTTGGGTTTGGAAATAGCTTGCAGCAACATTATCAGTCCGCACCACAAACTTTGTCCCAAGCAAGTAATGCCGCCAGGTCCGTAGGTAATGCACGACGGTAGTCATCTCCTTCTCGTGCACTGAATACCGTCGTTCCGTGTGGTTTAGCTTGCGGCTCTCAAAGGCAATTGGGTGTTTATCCTGCATCAACATACCACCAATTGCAAAATCAGAGGCATCAGTATGCACCTCAAATGGCTTACTGAAATCTGGTAATGCCAATACTGGCTCGACTGTGACTGCTACTTTGAGGGCTTCGAAGGCACGTTGGCACGTCTCGTCCCACGACCACGACCTATTTTTCTTGAGCATATCCATCAATGGGGAAGCAATAGCTGAATAGCCCTTGATAAATCTCCGATAATAGTTCACCAAGCTGAGAAATGACCGCAACTGTGGGACACCGTTGGGCGGCTCCCAGTCAAGAATAGCCTGCACCTTGGCTGGATCCATCCGAATTTTGCCTCTGCCAATGATATGCCCAAGGAAATGCATCTCTTCCTTGGCAAAGCTACACTTTTCCAGTTTAATATACAGCTCGTGCTCCCTCAACTTTTGGAAAACCTGCCTTAAATGCACCACATGGTCCTCCAAACTCGAGCTGTAAATGACAATGTCGTCTAGGTAGACGACCATGAACTTGTCCAGGAATGGCTGGAACACTTTGTTCATCAAAGTACAAAATGTGGCAGGGGCGTTAGTTAAACCAAATGGCATGACTAGAAATTCATAAGCACCATACCTGGTCACGCAGGCCGTTTTTGCTTCGTCCCCCTCAGCAATCCTGACTTGCCAATATCTCGACTGCAAGTCAATTTTGGAGAAGTACCGGGCTGTAACCAATTGATCAAACAATTCCATGATGAGTGGGATTGGGTACTTGTTCTTGATGGTGATCTTGTTCAGTGCCCGATAATCCACGCACATCCTCAGGGAACCATCGGCCTTTTTCTGGAACAGCACCGGGGCACCAAACGGGCTACTGGATGGCCTGACCATGCCTGCATCAAGAAGTTCTTGCAACTGTCGTTTCAGCTCAGCTAGCTCATCCTGGGCCATCCTGTACGGTGGTTGAGCTGGGGGTCATGCACCTTCCACCAGCTCAATCCTATGGTCCACTTCACGTTTCGGGGGCAACTGTTTAGGCAGCTCCTTAGGCATAATATCTGTATACTCATGAAGCACAACCTGCACAGGCTGGGGAATAGGGTATGGTCCCCCATCTGGTTCATCCTCACGGACAGCCACCAAATACGTTTCCTCCTGCCGTTTAAGCCCTTTCACCAACTACATAGCTGACAGGGTCTTGGTTCCGGCTTTGGTTTCCCACACCATCGGGATCGTGCATGGCGTGCAACCGGCTGTTAACGCAAGTGAGTTACCAAATGGAACCAAGAAAGCATGTACCTCATCGAGCCACTCCAACCCGAGCACCACGTCATAGTCATCCAATGGCACTACGGTGTAGTTGAAATAGCCTTGCCATTCACCGATCTTGGTCCGCAAACCATAAGCAATACCAATGATAGGCACGACCTTGGAGTTGGCTGCCTTAATTAGGCCTTGGGTCTTGGTCACCCGAAAGTCTAGCTTGGTTGCAACATCGGCCCTCATGAAATTGTTGGTGGCCCCTGTGTCCACTAATGCCTTCAGCGGTTTGCCTTGATATTGATGGAGACGAACAACGTCCCCTTCCGTTGTTCTGCCGGTTTCTCCACTTCAGCCTTTACAGCATTTAGAATTCGCAATGAACCCATCTGTGTTTCCTGCTCTTGGAATTGTTCGGCTTCACGTTCCTGGATCAACGAAGCCATCTTGCCTCTTTGGGGAAATTTGGCAATGTGGTGGTCCTTGCTGCCACATAGGTAGCACTCGTACATTTTTGGCTTGAATTGTTGGTTCCCCCATTTTCTATCGTCAGCCTGTTGTTTGCCCTTGCCTTTGTTTTGTGGGGGTTTAGATGAGCCATACTTGTTTGCATTTGTAGAGGACGAGGTTGATCCCTTGTCCCGATTTCCTCATTCCCCACCTTTTCCCTTGC